>RJWT010001103.1:0-52178 GCA_004365215.1 Cuniculus paca
GTGTAAATATTTCATTGTTTATCTGGTATGGGCAACCAAAATTTTAAATGAGGACCCGAATGCATAATATATACTATAAAACAGGAAGAAAATGCTCATTTGGGAAGGGGAACTAGGGAGAGGCATGGGAAAAGGAAGGTGGAAAGAAGAAAAAAAGAGAAAAGAAGGAAAAATGGAAACAAAGCTAAGCTTTTGTAAATGACGAGGGGAAGTGGGATTGAAGGGAGATTAAGGGAATGAGGAAAATAAGAGGAATTGGGAAAGGTCATGTATGGATACAAATTCCCTATGATGAAAGTGATCATTGTGTATATTTAAAATGTACCAATAAACATAATTAATACAAAGAAGAAAATACACATCTATATGACTACAAAAATTTCCCATGCCTTTTTTATAATCCATCCCTTCTCTAGCCCCACCTTAAGCCACCACTGATATATTTGCTGTCATTAAATATTGTTTTAAGTTTTCTAGAGTATTATATAGTCATGTAATGTGTATGCTTTCTCCTCTGCACCTCAGTTTAATGGTTGTTTTATTCATATTGTTACAGGTATAAATATTTCTTTAGACTTCAAAAGATTTCTGAGTAGTATTCTATTGTATTAGTATACCACATTTTGTGTATATAGTTGCCTGTTACCGAACTTTTGTATTGATTCCAGATTTTGACTTACAAATATGTTTCTATGAACGTTTGTGTGGACCTTTCTTTTCTTTCACATATGAAAGTGTCTAGGAGAATGATAGCTTTGTCTGGTGGCAACATCTGTGCTTAAATTTTTAAGAAACTGCCAGATAGTTTTCAAAAGTACTTTTACCATTTACATTCTTACCTGGAATATCTGAGAACTTCACATATTGAACTTTCTTGCTTTTAGTGAGTTTAAATTTTAGCAATTATTTTGATATCTCATTCTAGTTTTAATTTGTATTACTCTGATGATTACTAAAATTGAGTACTTTTCATTTGCTTATAGGCCATTGATACCTAGTGGTCTGTGAAGAATTTAGTAAGAATATTTTTATTAGGTCATTTGTACAGAGTGGTATTATTCCGTTGTAAAAAGCCTTTTTATATTTTGAAAGAAGTTCTTTACCTGACAGGTGTATGTAAATAGTTTCCTCAGCCTGTGTGTGGCTTTGGTTTTTCATTTCTTAAATTTTGATAAAGTTCAAATTATCAGTTTTTTCTATTATGGTTCATAACTTTATATATGTCACGGTTGCAATGATTATGTTTCACCCTAGTTTTATAGTTTAAATTTTTACAAGTGGATTTGTAATTAATTTGTATACAAACAGTGTGAGATGGATCCTTTTCCTGTGTTTGTATTCATAAGCTTGAGAATCATTTTTTTTCTGAAAAAGCTTTCCTTCTCTCTATTGGATTAAAGTGACACTTCTATAAAAATAATTGACCGTAGTCTTGTGGGGATATTTCTGGACTTTCTATTCTGTTCCACTGATATATAAGTCTATCTTTTTTGCAAATAGCAAGTTGTCTTGATTTAATATAGCTATGTAACAAGTCTTAAAGTTAGGTAAGATGTCCTCACTTTGTTCTTAAAACTGTTGTGACTATTGTAGGTTATTACATTTTCCTATATATTGTAGAATGTATTTATTAACTTTGAGAAAAAAGATATGTTTGGGTTTCAGATTGCATTGCATTAAATCTATGGACCAATTTGAATTAACATCTTAACAATATTGAATCTTCTCTAATTTCTCAGTAGTATTAGATTGCTTTTAATATGAGAGTTTTGAATACAGTTTGTTAAATTCATTCCTAAATATTAATGCATTTTGATGATATTCTAAACAGCTTAACATTTTTACCTTTTCAAGTTGCTGTTATAAAATAGAAATACAATTGGTCCTTCATAATAACTTTGCTAAATTTACTAGGTAATTCTCATAATTGACAATAGCTATAGGGTTTTGTGGATTTCTACCCCATCCCACCTATTTTGATTGAGAATATACCTATGTTTTTGTTTTGTTTTTAATCCAAAATTGACATTAAATTCTTTTATCAATTTTTTATGCTCACATTGAAGTGATTATTTGGTTTTTCTCTTTTGTTGTTTTAATAACAGTGGATATCAATGGATTTTAGTCTCTTAAACTAAGCCTGCATTTCTAGCATAAAACTTACGTCATCATAATATACCTTTTTCTAAATACTTCATAGGATTGCATTTCTTCATATTTTGCTACAGATTCTGGTAACTACAATTATAAGGGATATTGGTATATAGTTTTCTATACTTTTGATGTTTTAGCCAAAAGGTGTTTGTATTATGATTATGTTGTCCCATAAAATAGTTTGTGAAATGTTCTCTGTTCCTCTACTTTCTGTAAGAATTGTGTAGAAGCTGGTATTATTTGGCATTTGTAGAACTCTGATCAACAACTGCAGAGCATTCTTTCTTTTCAAACACACATCATGATGATTGTGTACTGGATCATAAGCAAATTTTTTACTGATTTTTTTATTAGTTGCTCTGTAAGCCACTGAGAAGGGAATATTAAAATCTGTTTTATTTTGAGTTATATTTTTCTGTTCAGTTTATTACTTTTTCTTCATTTATATTGAAGCCTTGTTAAGAAGTTCATGAACACTTAGGATTTTTGTGAGACTTTCGTAAGGCGATTGGATCGTGAGGGCTCTATGGATCATAATCCATTGATAAGAACATAATTTGAAGGCATTATTGGGAGGTGGGAGCTAGTGGAAAGGAATGGATGATGAGCGTGTGACCTTGTGTACTACTTCTAATCCCTGACCCCTTCCTCTTGAGCTCCTTTCCTACTTCATGTTGCCATGAAGTGACCAGTTTTCCTCTGCTTTGCCCTTCTGCCCTGATGTTTCTGCCTATTTGTTTACTGTTTACTGTGTCTGCTTTTTTTAAAAAATATGTACAAATTTATACCATGTATTTTTTTTTTTTGTACTGAGGATTGAACTCACAACCTCGTGCTTGCCAGGGAGGCGCTTATACTGCTGAGCTAAATCCCCGGTCCTATATCTGCTTTTTTTCTTTAGTTGCTCTTACCGCTTTATGTATGTGTTAATCATTTATTTTGTCAGTATTCATTTAAATTTCTCTCTGAAGGTTTTAGCTATGCCTATTGTGTTTTCCTCAATCAGTGGTTACTCCAGGGATTGTATATACATTCTCAGTTTATCACAGTCTGAGTAATACTCTAACTTCACAACCCTCACACCATTATACCACGGTACTGTGATTTATACTTTGAGATGGGAGAAATCATCTATCGCTCCTTTCCTTTCTTGTTACTTCATATTTTCCTTTGCTACACTTTATCAAGTCCACAACATAATTTTATATGTTTTCTTAGCTATTTTTTAGAAAATTAAAAGGAGAAAATATTAATTTTGTCTTTTACTACATTTTTACCATTTCTGTTGCTCTCCATTCCTTCCCTTAGAGTTGCAATTCAGTTTTTTCTCAGTTGTCTATCCCACAAAGAACTTCTTTTAATATTTATTCGAGTATGAGTCTGATGTATTCTCTTTCATTTATATGAAAATGTCCTTATTTTGCATTGCTTTTTGAGGAATATTTTCTCTGAGTATAAAATCAGCATGACATTTTCATGTCAGTCTGCTGTGTTCTGGGCTCCTATTTTCTCTGAGGAAAATCAGTTCACATTTGTATTATTGTTCTATTGTATGTAATGTGTCTTTCTTTACTTTGCCATCTTCAAACATTTTTCTTCTTTATTTTCAGTTATTTGACTATTATCTGCCTTGATGTTGATCTTCTGGATTAGGTTACTGAGATCTTTTAATCTTTTTCTCAACAAATTTGGAGAAGTTTCAGCCATTATTTTAAAAGATATTTTTCTACCACATTTTTATCTTTCTTGGACTTCAGTTACACACATTTTAGACTGCTTGAGAGTTCACTGAGGCGTTCTTAATTTTGTTCCAAATTTTTATGTTTGTGAGAATGATTACTTTTCTGTGGAGGTTTCTGCATTTATTACCATCTCTAACCTGACATTTAACCAATGCAGTGACATTTAAAAAATAATTTAACAGATTATATTTTAAATTCTGTACTAGTTATTTTTATATGGTTTTCATTTTCTCCTGAGATTATTCTGTATATTCATTATGATCATTTTTCCATTTGATTTTTTTATTAAAATTTGTATTAGTGTATATTAGCTATACAGAATAAAACATTTCATTTTGACATGTTGGTTCATGAATATAACATCCTTCGATCATTTCTACTCTCCCACTAGTCCCTCTTGACTTTCCCCCTCCCTTACTACCTGATCCCCTTCCTCTTCTATTAGTCTTCCTTCCACTTCCAGGTCATCTGTTGTTGTTATTATTATAGATTGTACACATGAGAGAAGATGTGAAATTTATCATTCTGAATCTGGTGGTGAGGATGCAGGGAAAAGGGAACCCTAATACAATGTTGGATGGGAATGTAAATTAGTATAGTCATTATGGAAATCAATATGGAAGTTTCTAAAAAGTTAAAACTAAAGCTAAGATGTGATCTAGCTTTAGCACTCCTTTGTATATATCTGAAAGAATTAAAGCCAGCATAAGCTGGAGGTTCTGGCATAGCCACATTTATTATGTCACAATTCACAATACTGAAGCCATTCAAACAGCCCAGATAACCTTGTAGAGACAAATGGATAAAGAAAATGTAGTATATATTCAGTACTATTATAAATGTGTACTATTCAGTCATAAAGAAGAATAAAATGTCACATGCAGGAACATGGAAGGAACTGGAGATTGTCATGTTAAGTAAAATAACCCTTTATTTCCTTGAACATATAGTAGATGCTTTAAAGATTTTGTCTTCTCCACCCAACATCTGAGTTATCTTTGGGCTAGTTCAAGTGACTGATTTTTTTCTTTATTATTCACATTTTCTTGTTTCTTTGTATGTCTAGTAATTTATGATTATGTATTGGACATATATGAAATGTCATATAGTCATTGTAGTCTTTTGTCTTCCTCTAGAGTTTGAACAATAACTTACTTGAATTATGAGACTTCTAGAGAATTGACTGAAACATTGGGAGTGCTATACTTATTAGTGGATTAATCCATCGATGTTCATAGTTGAATGTGCTCTTAGAATGTGGGGCCCAGTAGGAGGTTGTTCACCAGTGGCAAACCCTTGGAGGGTAAATCTCTCATTAGCACTGTTCCCCTTCTCTGCTTGCTGGCTGCCAGGAAGTGAGTAGCTTGTTTCATCAGACCCCACCCCCAGGATGTTTCTGTCTTGGAACCAGCCAACCATGGACTGAATCCTCTGAAACGATAATCTCCCCTCTCCTTAATTTTGTCCCACAACTGAGAAAAGTGTTACCTTTTCCCCCAGCACATAATTAAATTGCTAGCTATTTTTAAAAAATAATTTTATGGAGTGTTGGTTTTGTACTTTGTCAGGGTAGGCCGTTTCCGTTTCAGTCTTACTTCTAAGATTGACATTCCAGTATTCTCATGGAAAGTCTGGGATTATGGAATGTACCACCTTGTGTGGCTCCATCTAGTTTTTGCTTTCTCTTGCAAAAAGAAATTGTGTAACTTTAACAGATAAAAATGGTTTAAACATTTTTGTTGTGCATTATTTCTATTTGTAGGAGGGTTAGTTTGAATTACTCTGGTATTTGCATAACTGAAATTTTTAATATTATAACTAACTTGTTCCTTAGTGTAGAGCTGTCTGTTACTAATTTTAGTGAAAGATTTTCTATGTGACTCACTCATATTTAACTATTACCAGTGCTATCTCTTTGTTCATATATGAAATGAAGTTGTCAAAACATCTTACACAGGATTTAGGGTGACAAAACAGGTGTGCACAGAAAAACCAGACACTGATATTTCCTTTGCGTTTGTCTAGTTATTTGACTACAGGGCAATCTCTTCAGTAGTTTTGCCCTGATTTCTACTCTGTAGCACAAAAGAGTTGTGTTGTATTAATGTTCCTCAAAGTTCTTTAAAATGTCAGAAAAATTTTTCAATAGAATTATATGGAAAATACAAACTGCATTAAAACAAAATGCCCCTGACTTTGGAGGGGATAGAATGCAACCCTCTCAGTGAAACTTCTTGCACTCCCACTTCTACAGTGGCTTTAGGGAAACTTTGACCTCCACAGAGCATAGTTTGAAAAACAAAATCAAGACTGGATGATTTATAAAAATCTTTTCCTAATGTGCTTAAGTCCAGGAATGGCTGAAATGTGTTTTTAGAAAAGTGGCTACTTTTCTAGGATCAGATTCAGACACTGTCACCTCTTACCTTCCTCCTCATCCTTACTTCTGTCCTCATCTAGCCACTAGGGAAGATGTTTGCTGGAATCTTGCATTGAAGGAATTTCCTAAAGTTGTGGGTTAGAAGTGGCACCCCATTGCTGTACCTCTGAGCATAGCCTGCTCTCACCTGTCTCTTTCAGTCTGTAAGATGTGAGCAATACTTGTCTCTACCTAACTGCTCTTGTGTGGGTGGGAAGGAATTAATAAGCTTGGAGCTGCAATGATTATTTCTAAATTTCTTTTCCATCTGTAAAATAGCAGCAGACAGGCTTTAGAAATCCTTTCTTTGCATTACCAGTTGGTAATTTTTTTGGCCTTAAAAAAAGCAACAAATGAGCAGGTGTTGGGCTCTGCCTACTTCCAGACAGTGTGGATAACTCCTACAGAGTGCTCCACCTCCAGGCTTGGGAAAAAAGGACTGTGAGGCAGTGTGAGAAATGCAACCCACACAATCAGCTTATTCTTCCACTGTTCTAGTCCATGTTTCTTTTACCCTTCCCATACGTCAACCTTAATGATGAAGTCAAAAGTCCTTTGGATAGAAATGCAAATCTGCATAATAGGGATTGCATGTGAGCAAATCTATGGTGGAAAATAGTAATAGTAGTTAACCTATTTGGGTATATTGTATATCAAGTATGCGCTAAGTGCCAGTACATAGATTATCTCATTTAGCCCTCTTAACAATTCTAAGAGCTTGAAGAATAAGAACAAGGATACTGAAGCTCTTGAAGTTAAGAAGTGTACTTAGTTTACAAACTACTAACTGGAAAATACCAGAGTCGATTCTGGAAGACCAGCTCCATATTCTTCCCCCTGAATAACTTTGGCCTTGACTGGTGTTACACCCACAGTTTCTTTGCATTTAGATCTCCCATCTTATCTCTTACACATGGATAATATAGAATTTCTTTTGCTCCTCCTTACGCTAGAAAAAAATTATTTAAAATTACAGAGAGAACTTCTGTTTCCATTGCAGTACAAACTTTGTACTGATGAGTCACTGTCATATAACTCCCTGTCCATTTGTTAATTCTTTGTAGTGCAGGAGGCCCCCAGTAGCACCTTGATAGTGTGTGAATAAAGAGCTGATGCAGAGTGTCTGTCTACCAGAAAGAGTGCACAAGATTCTGACTTCTTTTTGGTGGTGGATGCTTAAGGAATACTTAAGATCTGTCTGAATTCTGTGATCAAATAAAATGAACAGGTTTTCAGCTTCAACACTGATCCATATCCCTGATAATTGTGCAGGTATTTCTTTATATTAGCAAGTTAATTGCTAAAGGAGTAAAAATTTTAATAAAAGCTGCCACTGTACTATTTCCTAGGTACTCTGTTTGAAAAGGAATCTGAACTTGAAATGTACATGGTTCTTCAGAAAATACTATCTTTATCTCCACAATAAGCACCACACTATAGATGGGACTTCGTGATTTTTCAATGATGAATTTGAATGAAACCCAGATCAGCTATTTAGTTGTTGACACAGTTGCATAACAAGGCAAATCACTTGGATCTTTCAAACAGATAATAGCCAAAAATTGAATTCAGAAGAAATGAAAATAAAAAATGGAACCTTTAAGGAGAAATACTAGAAAATTATATTGCAATCATTGACTTAGAGCCCTGGAGATCTGAGGAGCTTCCTGACTTGATAAGACTCGGATTGAATCACTTTGCTTCTTTGGGTTTCGGTTTCTCCATTAGGGAATAGATACTCATGAAAATCCTTTCCAGTCCAATCTATGTGATTTGTTTCTCCTATGATAAAATGTAGTTGTATTGATTTTGCCAGAATTTCAGATCTTTTTCTTTAGGACTGTGGAACAAGACAGCCTGGGTCCACTACTTAGAAACTCTGGCAACTTCAGCAAATTATTGACCTCACTGTGCCTTTGTTTTCTCACCCATGGAAAAGGGATATTAGCAGTATTTATTTCACTGGATCATTGGTTGGATTAAATAAGTGAACATGTCAAGTTTTAAACCGAGTAGATGATAAGTATTAAAGGATTGCTTTTATTACAGTACCAATGCCACTGTTGTTGTTCAGTGACATTTGAAAGAGAGTGCATATTTGGTTTTAAGCCTGAAAATTCTCTAATATCCTTGGGGAGTGAGGGTTAGAATAGCATGCACAGTTGTATTAATAACCCCATGAGGAACAATAGGCCAGTTCTCCTGTTGCCTGTCTATATACATTCACACCCACACAGACTGACTGCTCTTCCCAGAATCTTCTTTTTTTTTTAATCCATTACAAAGAAAGTAGCTCCTGGTAGATGGTAGAGCAAGTGGCAAAACCCCTGCTCCCCTCACTTCATAGAGGAAGCTAGATCTGGCTCACTTTCCTGATGTCATGATATCTGATGGTATGCACAGTGGTTAAGAATAGAGGTTCAATGTTAGAACCCCCGCTTTGTTGATTTCCTAGCTTTGTTTCCTTGTACCAAGTTATTTAATCATTCTGTACCTCTGTTTCCTAATTCTGCAGGGGGGAATACTAATAGTTCCTACTTTCTGGGGTGGCTGTGTTGATTAAATGGGAAACCATATATGAAATCCCAAGAAGATACCTGGCATAAATGTTGAGTATATGTGAAATGGTATCATTGCTGTATGATGAGTATATCGGGTAAAGAGAATCTTTGCTATGTGACTTGAGAAAAAAATCAAGGACTACATTCTAGTAAATAAATTCTAATTCTAATTATTATATGGATAGGAAAGTATCCACACACTTGCTCACCAATTTGAAATGGATGATTTTATTTTTAAAACTGGTCTAATAATACAAATAAATGGACTCTCAGAGTTGGGAAGAGCTCCAATGAATGTCTAACCCAACCAATCCTCCATGCATATATATTCCTCTGACAACCTCCCAAGTGCTCAGTTGGTAATACACTCTAATGGCAGAGAGAGTTTAATGTTATTCCTGCTGTTTTGGTATCTCTTCCATATGTGATGGTCCATCCCTTACCACAGTACTATGCCTAACACAAGGGAGCATATTTACTGCAGTGGTTTTCTGATAGGAGAGTGTTTATGTGGTTTATTGGAGCAGTTCTTACTGGGCTTCTAGACACAGCCAATAAAATTGAGTGAGATGAAAAAGATGTGGTCTCATGTTTGTGTACCAGATGTTCTGCTGAGAAGATCATTGAGAAACCGATTGAACATTGAGACCCATCAGGCAGGAACTTTGCAGTGAGATAATTTTGGTGCAAGAAGAGACCTGGGAAATGATCCAGACCTTTGAAGTGGCCCCCAAAATGAGAAAAAAGTGCTAAAGAGGTTAAAGACATCAGCCACAGCAGCTAGTTAGTATGAGTATGTAGACAGAATCCTTTCTATGATCTATCTCTGGTTCTCGAACTCAATGGGACCATCAGCAGGTAGATAGGCAATGACCCCTAGGGTGAGGGCAGCCCTGACAAGGGAGAACAGAGCACTGTTTATGGTACTTGGAAAGAGCAGTTAACCTGATTTAAGGGGTCAAGGAAGGATGTTCCAGAAGTAGTACTGTCTAGGCTGAGGTCTCAACGACAAGTCCATCTTGACCAGTCAAGATGGGAGACTGGATGGAAGAGATCCCACATACAGGAATCAGCATGACTGTTTTTGGGTGCTCAGGCTTGGGGCAGCATGGGTTATTCACCAGTTTATTCAACATTTAATAAGCTTTGTTAAGCATTTACTATGCAACAGGCAGTTTTACATAATGGAAGTTATCAGTTAACAAAACAGGTGTTTTACTTATTTTCATGGAAGAAGATGAGTTCTGTGAAAGAGAACAGTCAAGAGCCATCCTCATCAGGAGCAGAGCTTCTCTGATATGGCAGTCACACTCGTATGTGAATGTGAAGGAGCCAACTAATCAAATGTCCGAGTTGAGCAGAAGGAGCATCAAAGGCAAATAACTCAAGAGCACAAACAATCTTAGCATGCTGGATGAACTGAAAGGGGGTTAGTGTGCTGGTGTGGGGAAGTGTATGTGGGGGGAAGTGAATGAATAATTTGGTATTTCTTTAGCATGGCTAAGATAAAAGAATGGATGATAACAAGAAAAGGGAACCCTAAAGCACAGTGGGTGGGAATACAAGTTCATGCAACCATTGGGGGAAATGGTATGGAGATTGCTAGTGAAATTAAAAATAGAACTACTATGTAACCTAGCAGTCCCTCCTCCAAGGCTATGCTCAGAGTAGATAAAATCACCTTCTGGTTAAGATATATGCACTGTCATGTTTGTTGCAACCTTATCCATGATAGCCAAGATATGAGTAACCTGTTTCAATAGACAGGTAATGACAGAAGAAAATGTGGTGTGTATGCACATACACACGATGAGAGTAGTTCTCAGCCTGATAAAGGCAACCTTGCCATTTACTGAACATGAGTGGACCTGGGAGACATGGTGCTGAGTGAAATAAGCCACACACAGAAAGAAAAACTTGTGTAATCTCACTTTCATATAGAATCCTTTAATAAGTCAGTAATACAGAAACAATAAAACAATGATTTCCAAGGGAAGAATAAGAGGGATAGAGAGATTCAAATCAAAGAGTTTGAAAGTAGCAAGTATTTGCAATAAACAAGTCTGGAGATCTCATGCATTGTACAAAGAGTCTAGTCCATGAAGTTGTATAGTATTGCAGATTTTTTTAAATAGGTAAAATTTAGTTCCTCTTGTCACACACCTACAAAAACTATGAAATATGATAAATATATTAGTTTGCTTTACTATAGTAACATTTTAATATCTACATGTGTCCTATAGCATTATGTTGTAAATGGCAAGTATAATTTATAACATTTATTTTAAAAAACAGTTCAGAGTTTGGGTTGAGTTGCTGATTTTAAAAACATTTGTAATACAAATGAGTCCACATACACAATGATTCTTTTAAAACTAGGAGGATTTGGAAAATCTTAGTTGCAAACACAAGATCTGATTGCAATAGATAGGGAATAATTTTTAAAAATTATCACAGTAAAAGACACATTGCCAGTAGTCTCTCTCATAAGACTCCCCTTTACTTGTAACACACTTATGCCAAAATCCTTTCCACTTTCTGAAGCAGTTCTGGAAGTCTTCTTTATTGAGCATCTTTTCAAGGTGTGATCAAAATAGGGTGAATGCTGCTGTTCAGTGCCGTCCAATGGAAAGGCAGGCTCACGGAAACGTGATGGTGTGTCCTCCCTCATCTACGTGATTCACAGGCTCTGGTGCAGTGGAGCTTCTGGCTCTTCTCCAAAGTCAAAATGACCATGAATAGTAAACAATTTGAATCTATTCAGGGCACAGAGGCAGGCACCACCGCGTAACTAGCCATGAAAGAGGACTTGCAGAACCGTTTCAAAAGTGTCAAGAATGATGAGATAAATGTGTTCAAAGCAAAGAGGAGACTTTTTAAGGGGAATTCCTGTCAATATGCCTTTTATTGTAGTAATTTTTTTAAAATGCAAGCATCCATCATATTTTCCAATCCTGCCACGTATCTCTTCTCTGAAGTGGGGCTTGGCTCTTTGTATTTTAATAAATGAGATGAAATGGTATTTCCCACAGAATTGGAAGTAAGGAAAATGTGCCGCTAAATATCTTGGACCCTTGCAGGCAACATAACGACTTCGCAGTGCTGCTTGGCTCCCCATCATGGTTCCTGGTATTGACTATGGCCGTCGCAGTTTTTTTCTTTCCCCCCAGGTTCTGTCCTAGTTGTCTGTTTTTAATTTCTTTCACGAATGCTCACTTTTGCAGCACATATCATAATTTTTTTCATGGGATTTCTTTTCTTGTTTCATCCCTTTGGACTCCAATGTCTGTTACAAAAATGCCTTAAGTCCTTTCTATGCAGCTGGAACCTGCTGAACACAGACTAAGTGTCCATGATGTTCTCTTGGTTCCTGGGATGATCTGTCGCTGCGTTGGATCACAGAGGCCACATGGAGACTCATGAGTCTTATTTGTTCCCAGTTAACAGCTTTGGGGATGATGAAGAACTTTCCACATCTTCTGGCAGTGATGAGGATGTGATCAAACAGTTTGAAATTTCTGTGTCCCGGTCCCAGAGTTTTCGTGCTGGAGCCTCTGAGAAAGGAAAGCCCACCGGATTGGGGCAGAAACCAAAATGCAGGCATCCACTCTCTACCCATGAGGAAGACAGCACCGAAGTGTCTGCCAGTGAAGGTATTCATTGCATCACATTTTTTCTTTGGACTAGGGATAATCAACAGTAAGAACGGTTTTGAGTATTTAAATGCTATACTCTGTACATTTAAGTACAGAAAGGAAAAGAAAATGAGGCAAAGTAAACTGAAAAGAGATTACAAAAAGAACAGTACAGTATTTCTGAGTTCTTTCCTAAGTAAAAGTCAGGCGACTCTCTCACAACTTTATGCCCAGAGCCCTCAGGAGTTACAGACTCCAGAGCAGGGAAGGGTCTAAGAAATACATTTAGTAAATGCTAGAACATTCACCGCTGTGACTTGGTTTCAAGGATCTTGCTTCTTGTCCTGTTTTCCTTTTGGGGCATGGGGTCAGTTAAACCAATGGAGAGACCATATTCATCTTCCTTATTTTCAACACAAATAGAGAAGAAGGTAAGCACAGAAACTGAAAGAAGATGGAAAGAGAAGAAATTTGGATTTAGTGATGAGAAGAGGTTGGGTGAAAAAGAACAAAGGAGAAAAAAAAATTAACAAACAGAACCTTTTATTTTGTTTGTTTTTGTTTGGTTTGGTTTTTTGTTTGTTTGTTTGTTTGTTTTTGGTAGGCTAAGGTTGCCTCCATCTTTTAGTTTGACTTACTGGCACCAACCAAAATAGCATGTTCTGTTGTTAGGTTGTTAGCACAAGCTAGTAATTGTCAGCGTGATGTAACCCAGCCACTTTCTGTGACTGTGGACCTCTGCTGGCTCCTCTCTCCCTCTGTTGGTCTTTCTCTTTCTCTGGTGTTATACAGAGCACTCCTTTCCACAGACAGGGCAAATGTTAGCTAATGAAAGTTAATAGGAATTGATTCCCTGGGAATGAATTGTTTAATTCTAAAGCTAACGGCTCCATTTCCCAGCAGCTCAAGGGTCTGGGTTCTGATTTACACCAGTGGCCGATGTTCCAAGGATTGTGACAACCATCCAATCTATATCCTTCCTGGAATTAGCAACAACTTATTTCTTGTTACAACTGGCAATTCTGAAGTTTTCCCGGATAGTGATAGAAAGGGTAAAATTTCCTCTCCAGGAAAGAAGAAAAAGTCTTCAATGTCAAATGAATAACATGTAAATTTTGAAAGTAAACCAGCAGGATTTTCATAGGAATAGGTACATGCCAAATTTTAGATCACTAAATGACATGGGAATTTCAATGTCATTTTTATTGCTTGATTATTATCTGTCATTTATTTTTATTAATCATTATATTTGTGGATTTATTTCAGTGATAAAGAATAATGAAGAGTAAACATGCATCTAGAGAGAATGTTTTTTGGAGGGGCGGACAGGTTGTCTATTTATTGAGCTATTTTATTCTACCATAAACATATTTACTAAGGTCAAGTTTAATTGTAGACAGTTCTCCCACTTTAAAGTGCATTTAAAAGTGTTGGACAGTGAAATTAAAGGTTAAAATCTAAGTAAGGTCAAATGACCTACAAGCAGGTTGTCTTATGTTTGATCTTAAGTGAGATCATGCTAGATTTGGTGGGGAGATTATTAGCATCATATTGCAGGGGAATGCTCTTTTTTCCTGTGTATATCATTTAGTGTTACTGCACATTGCTTGTCCATGTATTACTGATAACATCATGGAAGGTTTGGTGTAAGTGATATGAATCAGAGGCTGAGTGTGAGAGTTTTAGCCAGGAAATATAGGCTGCAGAATAATGGTTCACTCTTTGGATTTTTTTCCGGTAACCTTATTTTACAAACTAAGAATGGTTCATTTTTAGAATTTTTCATAAAAGGTTAACCTTGTCTTTCTGGTAACATAGAGAACAGCTTGATTATCAGAACCTGTATAGTTTTGTTTGGAATAATATATCAATAATGACCGAACAAAAAATAATAGAACCAATAGAAACATATGAATACCTCTACCAACAAAGGGGTGTGTGTGTGTGTGTGTGTGTGTGTGTTTACCTGTATTTCAAGAGATTTATGAAAAAGAATTGGTTTGTGTGATTGTGGAAGCTGGCTGGGCAACAGAAATACAGAACTCTGAGTACATAAAGTAGGCTGTCTGGAAGAGTAGACTCAAACCCTCAAGCATGAGCTGAAGCTGCAGTTCTTAGGTGAGATTTCTTCTTCTTGAAGGAAGGCTCAGTGCTCTCACAGTCTTTCAAGTGACTATGTAGGATGATCTCTTCCTTTAATGACAGCTGATTATAGGCTTTAATTGTATTTACAAAGTACCTTCCCAGCAACACTTAGATTATTGTTTGATAGAATAGTTGGCACCTGCAGTCCAGGTAGGATGACCCATGAAACCAATGACCACAAATAACAAACAAGAGTCTTTATATATGGCTGACAATGGTGAAGAAGGGTTGGGGGTACAACAGAAAGTAACTAGATAATAAGGTTTTCTTCTATCAATGTGGGATATGAACTAACATGCTGAAGAATTCTCTGATCAAGTAAATATCATTGATGTGACATAATTACAACCTACAATTTCAGTGAAACCAGGATACATTTCTCTGAAAATAGGCATTTACTTCTGTGTGTGTGTTTAAGGTGACATGGTCTTCTCTCATGTACTGCTTTATGGGACGTTACTCCCCTTCCCTTTTCCACTTCCTTGCTACTGCCTTGAACACAGATTTGCTTTTCTAATTTATTACTTGCTTGTCTGTCATGGAAAGTGGTTTGTTACATTAATATAGTCATTCTGTTTTTCAGCTATGAATAACATTTCAAGGCTTAATGTAGCTGTTGAAAATTCCCTTATTACCGATCGAGGTATTATCACCATAGGAGTTAAAATCATGAGACAATTTTATGGGGTAATTTCTTGGCAAAGTTAAATTTTGTGCTAAAATCCTGCTGGGTGCTACACACACTGATGGATGACCCACTGTTTAATAAGACATTTTATTGTTCATGTATGTGAGAAATGGGTGTGCTAATTAGACACTTAGAGGAAAATTCTGTTTTATGTTGTAGGTTTTGCACAGGGAGTTTCTCTTGTTCTGTCATTTTCTGTGGCCTTTTAAAGTGTATTGCCAAATAACTAAAAGCATGAATGTAAGATTTTTGTATTATCCTATGAAGTCTGAACTGAATTATTAAGAATAATAAGGCAGATAGTCTCAAATGACTTGCTACGGTTTTGCAAAATTCCAAACCAGGGATTTTGTGCCCCAGCGACCACATCTGCATGGAAAGGTTTCTGTTTGTTCTGCACGGGGATAATATATTTTTAGTGAGGATTCTTGCAGTAAGTATATTATGTAACCTCTGATAATCCCTTGTCACCTGCACTCCATGTTGTGGCACAACTGGATCCTTCAAATATTAATTGCCTGCCGAGGCTTGGGGTTAATGAGAACCTATCAGCAGATAAAGAGTCTGCAGTAGATGTGTGTCCTGGTGTCTTCAAGGAGCTCATGTTCTAACAGAGGTTACAAGATTAATGGGGAAACAATTGTGATTATTTGGTGTGTACAAAAGATCTATATTTATGGTATCTACTTTGCCCTCTCCCTCACTAGTCCTGACTGTATCTCTAAGGATGAGGGCTGCTGGAAGGGACTGGAGGCCGAAGAGAAAAGACATTTTAAGTACTCTTTGGGTATTTGGGGTGAAGCAGAGTGGAGGCTGTTGACTAGCAAGGCCCTATCAGTTTTTCTTTATCACCAGAAGGCAACATAGATGGAGAGGCATGGGATAATCAGGGGAAGAAAGAGGAACAGAAAGAGAAAGAGGATATAATGCTGAAACCAGAGAAGAGCTTCAAATCTAGAGGTTGGAGATGGTTCAGAAGTTGATGGGGCTTTGGATGGAGAAGAAGGAAAGGGAGGGAGGGGCATTTGAGCACTGCTGTAGGCAGAAAATATAGAAGTAACATTCTTGTGAGTCAGTGAGACAGAGGTGACAGTGAAATTGGAAAGTAATACCCCAGGAGTTTGCTAGGTTGAATGGAGCCTGCTCAGGCCAGACAGATAAGCAGGCTGATCTATGCGGAAGGCCTGCCACATAGATAGTATGTCATAGGTTGACTGTGACTATCTGATGGCCTTTATCATTTTTTCCATGAATAAATAAATGTTGAGAGAGTTTGATATTGCTGAAGGCCTTAGGGCAGAGATACAATTTAAACCCAGAACATCTTAACCAATCCTGGTGTTCTTTCTATGGATCAAATAGAAACTTTGTACCTGAGAGACCTGCTGAAGTCTTTTGAGAAGAGAGTAATACAGTGAAGGTCAGAGAGAGGAATGGTAAAAGTCAGGACACCTTGTGGGCTTCACAGTAGGTTACTATTTTTGTTTTGCAGATCTGTCCCTGGAGTTTGAAGTGATTATTAGTGCCAGTGAAACGCTAATGTGTTTCTTAATCCCTTTAACACAAATGTCCATATTTTATACTTGTATTTTTAGGAAATATTAAACTTAGCTATAACTCACATAAGGAGTTAATGGTCTTTTTGATTATATGGAATGAGTTTATCCACTGTAGGGGTGGAATTACGTTTCTGTAGGTGTCATTGGTGTGGGTTTTGTTTTTGAGGTCTTAGTCGTTGTAATTAAAATCATTCAGTTTTCCTAGGTAAAAAAGGTATAAAAGTGTACTTGAAATAGTTTACTTTTGAAAATTTAGATTTGAATGGAACCAGCCAACTGAGTTATTCTGACATTCCATCTTGTGAAGATCACCCTATCTCCACCCCGTCACAATCTTCATGTGAAAGAGGAGATTCCAGGTACCATGCCACAGCTCATCAAGAGACCAGCGCGGTCCAAAGTCTCAGTCATCAGTCCACGGAGAGGGGCTTGGAGATGGAGACGGCTTTTAATATCCGTGGATTTGAAGATTCCTATGCCACTGATAGCTCCTCTGTATGGAATCCAGAGGTGAGTTATGCATTTTCCGTTGTTTGCGTTAACAGTGTGTACTCATTGGTTTCTTTTTCTCCCTCGTCTTTCCTCTTTCTCCTTCCCTTTGTCTCCCCGCCCTGCCACCAAATTTCCCAAGAAAGGAAAGATTGTCTTGAAAAATAAAGTCCTAAAATTTTGTATTCAAAATAAATTTTTAGATCCCTAAAGCCCTAGTGCATGACAATAACAGAATCATAAACAAGTTTCAAAATGGAAAAAAAAAAGGTAGAAAAAATAAAGAATGGTGACAAAATGTACCCTTACAGGTATATTTTTATGCAAAGGAATTTTAACTTTTTTAAAGAAACTGTTTTATTTCATTCATAGTTTTATTTAAGTGGAGTCTATTTTATTTACCAAAAATCATGAATTGTAATTGCTTGAAATGAAAATTATTTGAAAATTCAACTAAAATAAAATGATGCTCTGAGTGAAATTGTACATAATATTATGGTGAAGATATTTTTGCCTTCATTTTATTTTGCTTTTGTGATGCTGAGAGTTGAACCCAGGCCCTTGCACATGCTAGGCAATATTTTACCACTGAGCTACATCCCCAGGCTATGATAAGGATCTTGATTAACTTTTAATTATGGGAAGGTCTAGGAGACAACATTAATCTGTAATGACATTCTAACTGGTGATGTAGCTTTTTGGAATAACTCTGGCAAAAAACACTTCTCCTAAATTTCTTTGATAAGACTGGAGGAGATGATGGTAGTAGCTACCATTTATTGGCATACCATTTACTATACTCCATATACCATAATAAGAAATTTATAAGCATCATTTTATCTATAGACATTCGTGGTTATTTCTCATTAGATAAATCCCTCCTAGAATGATTGCATGACATTGGAAGGTACTAGTCAGGGGTGTATATATAATTCCTAACTTGAAATTAATTTTAATGAGCATACAAAATTTTGGTGGAGACTGAGAAAGAGAATGCATTGCTTTGTATCAGTCTGAGAAAATAAACGGGATGATACTCTTCTTGGGACCTGGGTGGCCATGGAAAGGCGAAAGAAAACTGCAAAAGTTGAGTTCCCAAGACAAAGTGCTGATGTGTGTGGTGTGTGTGTGTGTGTGTGTGTGTGTGTGTGCAAGAAGCATGGGAGAGGTGTGCATGCCTGCATCTGTATTGGTGCTCCTGCCAAGGACTAGAAATGGTAACTTGAATATATGGGTTGTGGTTTGTTAAAAGCAGTCCTTCCTGTGGGACCTCCCAAAACCATTAACCTCATCACTTTGTTGAGAAGAAAAATGAAAGAAAGAAGTTTGATTCCCCATCATTTTATTGCTAAGAGTCATATCAAATCCCACACGATAACGTTTAAAAATACTCTTTTTGTTTCCTCACCCCAGAACAACACATAACTATTTACCTGCCTGTTGACACCATCTCTCTCTCCCTCTCTCTTCTTGATAATTGTGCCATTAGATCTGGAATTGCTCTCTGTACATAACCTCCGATTTACCTGCCTCCTGGAGCTTTAATAGAAGATTGTGTTGAGGGTACTAAATGTTCCCTGACTCCAAAAATATACAGACATCTCTGTGTGCTCCATTCAACCTCCTATCTATTTTGAGACAAAAACTGTAATTTGGTGCTCCTACAGCAGAACTTCAAACCCAGCTCAGAGGCAGTTCCTGTAACTGGCTGCTCTGCAGGCTTCGCTTGCCTTTTAAGCATTGATTTATTTGCCTCTTAGCTGTGTTAAGAACCCTGTCTTCCCTCTTGTGTCTGGCATTGGGAACATATTGTGGGCCCGTTTGCTTTGGGCCACACAAATGACATCAACACTATCTTACTAAAACAGAAAGCCTTTTCAGTTTGACAGAAAATCTTTAAACCTGTTTGGGTTTTGACAATTTGACGCAAGTATGCCCATCTTAAAGAAAAACCCAGGATATTAGAGCTCAAGGAATCATTTATTTTGTTTCTGAAGGAAACCAGTCATGCCGTGGGACTACCTGCTAGGCTGATGGATTTTTGAATTCTGCTCTTCACTTCTGGCAAAGGCCACTGGCTTTCTCCTGCAGGCCTGGGGCTTGGCAGGAAAGTCTATGGGAGGGTGGCTGATGATTTTGAGTGCACAGGGAGACAGGTGTCCTACTTTTCATCTCTGCTTTTTACTGATTAATTGGTTGGCCTTGAGAAGTTAATTAAAATCTGCCAAATGGGGATAAGAATGAAGAGATTTTTACCTAGCAGGAAGGTCAGATGGATTAGTGGTATTAACAGTACCCACAAGAGGAGCTCCTTCAGTTGCCTGGTGATAGGTAATGTGTGTTGAAATAATTAATTGCTATAAAAATATCAACCTTCACAAATCTCTGTCTCAAATCAACCCAGGAAGGGACTGTAAAGCCCAGTTCTCATGGGTCACAGCTTGAATGGGCCTGTCCCCAATCCAGCTGTTGGCTGGTGCTGTGTCTTCCTCTGCCTTCTCAGGACAGTCATTGAAGAGCCCTTCCCACAACTCCCCAGAAACCTGCAGTGATAAATGGAGAGACAGGCCCTTATTAGCTAGAGTATTTTCACCTTGGCTTTGAAGTTGATGGAAAACTAGAAACTGTTAACTAATATTAAGAACTGTTCTAAAGGATGTGGAATTCACAGGAATCTTTTCCAACTTCCATCTTCCAATCTCTTTTGATCTCACACATCCAATGTAAATATGGATTCCTATGGTGAAGGGTTTTGGGGAGAAAACTGAACACCATATGGTTCAGTGTAAGGTTTGGAACTTGAGTGTACTGTTAAGGCAGGTTCTGGACTCAGACTGCCAGAGTGTGAATCCTGGGTAGCCCTGCCTGTCTGTGACCATAGTGGGGGTGGGGGAGAATAAGGTTAGTACTCATCCCTTCTGAGCTTTAGTTTGCTCCTCCATGAAAATATTAAATATACATGAAGATATGTAAATACCTGCCTCATTAAGATAATATAAACATTTAAAAAGATAATGTTTCCTCACTGGGTTGTTAAGTATAGCAGAACCCAAGACCAAGACTTTTGTCCCCACTGTGTGAGGGAGTGTAATGCCAAGGACCAAGAGTGAATGATGAGGCAGTGAGGCAGGAAGAAGAAAGATCCAGTGTGAGCACGTGCCATTGAGTGGGCAACCACTGAATATGAGTGATTTCTTTTTCTTTTTAAAAATTTTTTTGAAATTTTATTTTAAAAAGAAAACAATAAAAACAGTGATACAGAATTTCAAAGCAAGATAATAGGAAATTAACAATGGTTAATATATTGCATGTTGTTATCTTCAGAGTAGTTCCTCATGTTTCAAGACGTAGGCATGCAAAATTGATCAAACAATATATGCACTAACTGTTCATTTTAATGAACTAAAAAATTAGTAGTATGATTATTTTAGCTATCATATAAATGTACATATATTATATATATAGTTTTTTTTCTTGCCCTTCCTTCTTTTCTCCTTTTCCCCATCCCAATTGTTTTTTCCTTTTGAGCAGTTTCTTCCCCTTTCACAATATCTATTGTATGTTTTGGATATTATTACCTTTCTGAGTTTCTTACACTAGTAAGACAATCCAATGTTTATACATGTGCATCTGATTTACTTCTCTTATGAGTATTATCTCTAGTTGCATCCATTTACCTATAAAATCCTTGAGTTTATCCTTCTTTATAGCTGAGTAGTACTCCTTTGTATAAAAATATCATATCTTTTTTATCCATTCCTTGGTTGATGGGCATTTGAGTTGTTTCCAAGATTTAGATATTACAAATTGTGCTGCTATAAATATGGGTACACATATATCACTGTGGTACAATGTTTTTAATTCTTCTGGGAAAGTACCCAGAGGGGGAATAGCTGGATTGAATGGGACCTCTAATCCTAGGTTTTTGAGGAATTTCCACACTGATTTCCACAGTGGTTGTACCAGTCTATACCTACCAACAGTGGAGAAGGGTTCCTTTTCCCCCACATCCCCACTAGCATTTGTTATTGGTTGATTTCTTGATGAGAGCCATTCTTTCTGGGGTGAGATGGAATTTCAGTGTTGTTTTAATTTGAATTTCTGGAATGACCAATGATGTTGAACATTTTTTCATATATTTATTTGCTATTTGTATTTCTTCATCTCAGAAGTATGTGTTCATCTCACATGCCCATTTTTGGATTGGAACTTTGAATTTGGGAGGCCTGATTTTTTTCAGTGATTTCTTTTTCTTGTGGGTCCGTAGTCCAAGAAGCTACATAAACTAAGTTCAGGATGCCTGAACAAGGAAAGGAAAGTTTGTTATGTGAGACATTAATCCAGCACAGTCTGGAATTTACTTACATGCTGCAAGCAGAGTTCTATAGCTTTCTTAGCCAGGCCAATGGCGACAGGTGAGAATTATATTTGATGAATAGGAAATAAGGTTTCATTAGGTTATGCTAGACTGAATCCACTTAGAGGCCAGACAGATTGTGCCTGTAGAGAAAGACGCACCAAGAGATGAGGGGAAGGAGATCTGAAGTGTTTAAGAGCTGGCTTTTATTGTCTATAAAGGACTTGGTGTGGTACCTGGCATAAGAAATAGCTTAGCAGATGTTAGCCATTACTGCTTATGTCTACGAGAGCAATATAGAGATATTCAGAGTAGGCTAACATAGATGAAGATTTCAAAAAGAGACAAGGAGTTTGAGAGAAGACTCTGACTTGATTTTTGAGTTGACCTAACTCCTTGGAGACTGCTTCTAATATTATATATACACTAGTCAGTTGTATTCAGAAGTCTCTATAGCAACCACTTTTATCATTGCAAACGAGAACCTCTGAATAGAAACACTCATATACGATGGCGTGCTCAGATGAAAAAATATAAGAAGTTTCCTTATTTTACAAGAAACCTGAATTTTCTTGGCAAGTTAATTTGAATGTTAAATGAAAAGGGCATTTGTTAGATGTCTACTCTATATCAAGTAGTATACTTTTCACAACGTTTCTATTCAGTTGAGGGGAAAAAACGTAGCAAGGATTAAATTGTTTGCCAAATGGAATAGTAAGTAGTAAGTGGGAAGACCTGGCCTTCCTAAAGATGTTTGATTCCAGAGAACCATTTACTTTCCCTTGATCACTGTGGGAAGGTTTCATCGATGAATGCTCATTTTGAGGTATTCTATTATCATTTTTAAATGAAGAGCTCTATAAATTAGTAAAGTCTGATGTGCAGTTGCATAAATAAGAACTGGTTTACAATAAGAATCGTTCCAAAGGTTAGTTACAGGCAAGAGTCATGCCTTCAGAGGAAAATTAAAATTATGTCAACATCATTTATAATTTGTTGGTGAGTGGTTCATTATAATAAATGCAGTTCTACTTGGCTTTCCCAGTGGAAGCCTCAGCTCTGAGCCACTATAGTGAATTGCTGCCCCAGGTGATATTCCATAAAAAGAAGCATATTAGGAGATAGGTATCACCGGTCCTGTAAAGGGAATAGTTATGGAGTCTAGTTTGAAGCAGGTATTTTCATGTTTATTAAAACCTCACAACAATTTTCTATCAAGTAGACACATTAATATACAGTTTTTATCTATAGTATGCAGAGGGTGGGCTATTTAGCTAGGACAAAAAAGCCTGTCAATGGTAGAATTATGATTTCAATCCAGGTGTTCTGGTTCCAGGTCCAGTGTCACATTTTGCTATATGGCTGCTTAATCTTGTTATTTGAAGAATGATATGAGTCAAGTATTCCTTGTAACATTTTAGAAATCTCAGGCTCCACCCTAGACTTACAGGATCAGAATCCTGGGATGATTCCGGTCCACAGGAAAGATTAAGATGCTAGCTCTAAACATTGCTCCCTCATACAGTGAAAATGTACTAAAGAATCGCCTGCCCAGGACCATTAGGATTTTTGTCTGTAGGAGGTTCTGGCTTGCAGAGAACAGGCCCAGGCTAAACTATTTCTCCTGGGGACTCAAAAGAAAAGTCTCCTGTTGGCAATGGCATGACTGACTGACTTCACTTTAGGTTTAATGTCTCAGTTGGTTTCAACGATAGTGAGCAATTGTACTTTCAGAGAGCCAGCATATCTGAAAACATTTCTCAAAATATAAAAGCTTTATTTATTCATCCCAAAAACATTCATGCAGGCTTACCATATGTCAGACATTGTGCCCTCCAAGAATTCACAGTCTAATGGTAAGTGATCAGTAAATATGCCTTTCTAACCACAGAAGGTCATGCACTGGCAGCCAGAAAACGCAGGACTCGGAAGGGGCACCAAGGGGCACCAACTTGCCAAAATGTAATTAGGCATTGTCATTTCCATTTCTAATCTCTTTCTCTTCCGGCAACAGGAACAGGATGGGACCAATTTGCAGGTGCCCTCCAGGGGCTTGGAGCCAATCTCAAAGTGCGGTGACCTAGATGTCATCTTTGAATATAGAGTTGCAGCCCAGAAGCTCACAGTGACCATCGTGAGAGCACAAGGCCTCCCAGATAAGGATCGAAGTGGTGTCAACAACTGGCAAGTTCATGTCGTGCTGCTGCCTAGTAAGAAACAGAGGGGCAGGACAAGCATACAAAGAGGGCCCAATCCGGTATTTAAGGAGAGGGTAACATTTACCAAGCTGGAGCCCAGAGATGTGGCTGCCTGTGCTGTTCGCTTTCGCCTGTATGCTGCCCGTAAGATGACCCGAGAGAGAATGATGGGAGAGAAACTCTTCTATCTCAGCCACCTGCACCCAGAAGGGGAAATGAAAGTGACTCTGGTCCTGGAGCCAAGGAGTAATATCAGTGTGAGTATGTTAAATGGTGCTGCTAATGATGTGGTGTTTGAAGACCTGGAATTGTCAGTCCTTGATGTAGTATGTTCACCTTGTGAATTCAGAGACCTTAATTTAATTTTCCAATTGGCTCTCCTCATCCTTACAAGTCCTGATTTGCACTTCGTTGTATGATGGGTCTTTCATGCCTGTCTTCCTGATAATCTGATGGATGTGTTCCTTGTCCATTTTAGGAAATTACAGCAGTAGTATGGTACAGGACATGGAACAACCTGGAGGGGCAGATGGCTTTCTCACTGGTGGATTAGTGGTCTACCCCTCCCACTCTCAGTATGCATTATGATGTGCCTCAGAGATGGGACGTTAGAGGAAGATTCTTAACAAGCATAAAAGAGCAGTTTACAGCCCTGAACTCCAGCTAATCTGAGGACTCCATTTATAGGATTGGTCTTCTCCCATGTGTCACATTTTCTGCCTGCTACAGAGTTTCAAGGAAAGACACCGTAGCTTGTGTATATCCAAGATAGGCAGCCCACTAGTATCATGGGTTACATTTCAGCATATGTGAAGATCCTCTTTTGCAATACCATGGAAAGACATCAGGAGAGCTATGGGCCACTGGGGCCAGTCAGCCATTTATTCAAAGATGTTTACTGTCAGGTACTGTTGAGGAAAAATCCATGCAGAAATGAACTAAACAGGTATGCTTTGCCCTTGAGGTGCTTATGGTGTAGTACAGGAGGTTGTTAATAAGTGAACCAAGGTAGGTGAGGGGAGAGAGTGACAGAGGCTGCTGTTTGTTTAGTGGGGCTAGGGGAAGTTCTTTTGAGATGATGATATAAAAGATCTCAAGCAACCGAGGGAAAAAAAGACACAGTATGTGGGCCCCAAGGATTCCAGACCGAAGGAATGGTGCATGGAAGCATTGGGGGGACAGGAGGGGCTTGCCATCTGTTGAAGAACAAAGGAAGGTTGGAGTACAGTGGTAAGAGATCTGTCCATTTGATTTCTCATAGCATCTTCAGAGTTGAAATCCTGATTTTTGCCTCCCTAAATCTGTTCTGACCGCTGTCTTCCCTGTCTTGCCTAGAGACAATGACATCGTTTTTGTTTCTAGGGCCAAAATCTCAGAGGTTATCTATGACTTCTCTCTCTTTCACCTGAAACCTCTTTTTTTTTTTTAACTTCAGATTTTATTTTTGCAATACTAGGAAATGAATCCAGGGTCTTCACACTGAACCAAAACTCCAGCTTGTTTTTATCTTTTATTTTGAGACAGGGTGTCACTAAATTACTAAGCTGCTCATTCTGAACTTGAATTTGTGATCCTCCTGGCCCAGCCTCCCAGAGAGCTAGAATTATAGGCATTTACCAACGTGCCCAGCTCGCAACAAGTGCAATCAGAACCTGGCTCTCTGCTGAACTGTTGAGTTCGGCTCCTGTGGTAGCTTTCTTGTTTCTGCCTTTGTGCCATCCAGACTACCCTTGATATGGGGGCCAGGATGGGCCTGTTAAAGCATAACCCAGCCGATGTCTCACCTCTACTGACAGCCTTGCTTTTCTTAAACTCTGAGTAAAGTATATCTGCAAACATGGAAACCAGAAGCCGTGGCCACTGAGAGAAGACCTCAGAGGAATAAGGATAATCATATCCATATGGATTTTGGTATCAGGTTTTATGCTATATGTTAGGGGCGCAGACAGAATAGGCAAGTGAACACAGTCTGAAGTAAATTTTAAGGTAGTAGTTCTTTCATTCACCAGCTCTTTGCTGATGTTAGGCTACATATGGTGCACTGAGAGATTTACCTGCCATAGACCATATGCAATGGGACTAGCAATGGGTACAGTAATGGGAGAGGCAAGTGGTGAATTTACCATCACAGAACCTGCTGTAGAAGCATAGGACTCAGGAGACCTTCACCCAAAAGGAAGCAAATGGATTCTTATCTTCCGGATAGCAGAATCTATTAGGTACCTTTCAAAATCACCCAGTTCTGTGTTTTACAAACTTTGTTCCATAAAAGCCTGGGGCTCTTATAGGAATGCTTATGATTTGATTAAATGGATGCTTCCCTAGAGATGTGTAGAACGTTTGGTTGCTTTCATTGGTTTTATTTATTGGGTTCCAAATAAGAAATTCTCATAAATGGTTTAGGATAATGAGAAGAACAGTCTAAGCCTAGTTCAATGCACTTGTTTCTTAGGAAGGAGGCAATATATCTGGGAGACTGGCTGACCTGCCTCCCAGCTAGGGTGATACCTATTCCTGGCCTTTGGTGACAATCAGTACCCTGATCTACCTTGTTCTCCTCCTGATGTGCCTGATAGAAAAAGGTGGTGCTCAAGAGAATCATGCATATGAACATACATGACAGAAAGCTTGGGCTCTTTCTTGGGCTTATCCAGTGCTTGTTGGATTGCTGAGATCCACAGTAAATGTATCATTTTCTCATCAAACAGTTACAAAAGTTCTCATTTTCACTGTAACTCATTTCTTTTGGAGGCCAAATTTAGAATTTGTTATATACTATACCTAACAATCTTGAGAACCAGAATTGTGCTGGTCAATATCTAGTAGCCATTTATTTTATGTTTGATACAGAATGCCTCCTGAATGGTCACATTCATCAAGAGGTTGCAGAGAACAGAAACAAAACTCATGCTTGGAGTGGATGTGTTCCATAGAAACACTCAGGCACAAATTACACAAGGGGGAATTTTGGTCTATATTGAATATATTATTAGCTCTCCGTGTATCTTGGAAGACTTGATTTACACTAGTAATAACATCTTTGTCTGTTTTGTCTTTAGAAAAGAAATATTGAATGCAGACAGCTCTTGGAACAAATATGTCAGCTAATGATGCAGGGGATCTCATCTGTGGCTGTACTCCCCGAGCACATTGTAATTCACACTGAGTGCGCTGTTAGTAATCTTTGGCAGTCATTGAGATAGGGTCACAATTTCACCAAACATAGTATTGGCTTTCTCTAAGCGAGGAGTGCAGTGCAGGCCAATGGATTCTTTGTTGTTCTTCTCCTCCAGAGTGGAGAGTCTCCGCGCAGCCCATCTGCAGTTTCTCACAGTGATAGTGCTTCATCCATGCAGTCGTTGTCACATGGAGGGGCACCAGAGATATTGGTGGGCCTGTCCTACAACGCCACAACGGGCCGATTATCTGTGGAAATGATCAAAGGGAGCCATTTCCGAAACCTCGCTGTTAACCGAGTGCCTGGTGAGTGTGTCTTCCCCCAGCTCTCCCAGAGGCAAGTAGAAGGTTGTGTCTGCTTTCATCTTAATTCTTTAATTTTTACAGTAAAAATGATCTTGGTATGGCTTAGGCAAATTTTCACAAAGCAATACCCTTGCATTTCTAAGTGGCTTTCTATTTAATTAGACCAAAGGCTTCCATAGCATCTAGATGCACCTTAACATGAAATAGATTGGCCTATGTGTCTGTATTGGTTAAAGGAAAAGAATGATGTCTTTTCAGAAACATAATATGAATGAGCAGTTAAAAACTTCCAATATGTCTTAGACTCTCAAGTTTAAAGAGGCAGAGCTCTGATTTTGGAGGGAGGCAGACCTGGGATGGAATTCCAGCTCTAACTCTTCTACCGATCTGCTATCTTTTCTGAAACCCAGTTAACTTATCTGTGGGGGTGGGAAGGGAGAAGAGATCTTAATAATACCTTCTCATAGGGTTATTGTGAGATTTAAATCAAATGATCTATGTAAAAGGTTTAACATGGTGCCTAAGTGCCCTCACATATAGTGAGCATACAAGAAATGGTAATAGTCATGACAATGATGGAGAAGGAGGTGGGGAAGGCAGATCTGGTGAGATGCAGGACTGTCTCATCAGAAGTGGCCACTTCTGAGGTCATCACTGGAAAGAAGGGGTCCAGACATACCCCATGGCTATAACCCAAGGTTAATTAAACAAGACTCAGTTACTATTGCTAATTGCCTCAATTTGGGTGGGCAGTTAGGTGCTAAACATTAGAATATGCTGTTAAAAATTAGTCCACTTTGTAATGATCTTACATGTCAGCAAAGAAAGCTTGAACAGACCAGGCAAATCGTTTTTGTCTCTTATCTACCTCTGGACCTTATGCAAAGTACCTCAGTTCATGAACTTACTTTGTTCTACAATTCTGGAAAAGAGGTCACATTTATGTTTAAGTGGGAAAGATGGCTATGGTCTTGTTTGTCACTTGATGCAGAGTTCTCAAACAAAAACAAAATTTTGCCAGATGTTTCTGTTTGCTAACCAAATTGTTTGCAAACTAAAGTGTTTGTGAGCTGCAGTGCCACTGTACTTTTAATCATAGACACCTAATTTATGTATTGAATGCTAGCTGCAAGAGAGTCTGCAAAATGTTGTTGATTCTCTAGCCTTTCATGTAGAGTAAAAGTAAACTAGAAGTGGGCACAGTAGAGGGCAAAGGGCCTGCTGGCCACAGGGCCTAACTCTTATTAAAAGGAGGACAATAATCAACTCATGTTGTAGGTTGAAAGAGTGAACAGGCTCTGCCCTCACAAGGCAACAGCCAGGGGAGAGCCAGGTGAGCAAATAGAAAAAGGATCAATTCCTGCCATTGAATCTGGATCCTCATTCTTTTTTGCTCCTCACAGTGCTTCAGACCACAAAACACAAAGCTTCTGTTGTAAGTGGGTATCTTGTTAGTTGAGCTCTATTAAAGCCATTAGTGCAAATTAGTAAGGAAAACCTTTGGGTGGCAGAAACAACCAAATGCATGACCCACATTTTGTGTCAACACTCAGAGCCAGGTGAGAGCTATTTAGAATGTATAATAGATGCTGATTATTAATTGCACAGCTAGAATCTCTTAGCTACATACGGCTTTGTTTTCCACAATAGCTCTGAATTTACTAGAGATCAGGATTCACTACTCTTTTTGAGCTTTTGCCAATCTCTTTTCCTGCCCTTCTGAGGTATGCTAAGGTCTGAACAATTTTTTGGAGCATGGTGGAGATGGGGTCAAATAGACATGATCTATTCAGGCCAAGATGTGAAGCTTTCCTGTGTGTTCTTGGTAGTAGCAGCCAATACAGGGTATTGAATCAAGCAGAGGCTGATAAACAAAAATGTGAATTTAGGCTCTGTTAGTTACTAAGCTGTGAGTTATTAAACTGTTCTGAATCTGTTTCCTCATCTGTAAAATGAGGGGAGGGTCATAAAAATATATGCTTTTTAGGAAGAAATATTATAGTTAAAACCATAATGCTGAGGGCAGTACTATTGTACTTCCTAAATTTCTATATGAAAGAAAATTCTTGTAACAAATATTCAAAACTGAGCAGGAGAAAAAGGCGAGTCCTAATTTAGAAGTTGATTTGATTCCAGGAGTTTAAGTCAGTGTGGCATTTAGTACATGATTTGTCATAGACAGAGTGTTGCAATGTAACCGACAATATAATTGACACACTGTATCTTTGCAACGGAAGTATTAGAAAACAATGCTGCTGTGAAGACATTAATTAAAACAGAAATCCAGTATTGAAGATAAAAGTTTTTCTGTGTGTTCAATATGCTGGTACTTGAGGAAAAGCCAGTTTAATGAGGAGGGGATGAGAAAGTAGAAAGTTTCTTTGTGGCACATCTGAAAGGGACCTCTTGGTACTTTCAAGAGCCATAGTTGTTGGTGGGATCGGTTCTTCATTATGTCTTGGCTCATTATTGCACTAGCACTGCTTTGACAGTTATCAGGCAAGCTCAGGATACATTTTTAGTTCCCATATGGAAGAGAGTAAGAGTTTTATGAGGTAACTGAGCAGAATTGAAAGAAACGGGGAGATAGAAAGAGGAGGAGAGCCAGGAGATGAATGGATCTGTGAGTGGGGAATGGTGGCGGAAGCAATGCCAAGCGTGCTACTCCCAAGTGAGGTGGGGGAAGTAAGCCAGAGTTTCGTGTCACAGTCCTGCTAGGGGTTGCCAGGAAGGGACAGGCATCCTAGGAAGCTAATGTGAGAAAGGGTCACCAAGTACTGTGTTTTAGGCTGTCAGCTCAGGTATAGAGCAGGTACATCTACTAGGGTTATGATCTTGGAAAGAATGATGCTTAAGAAGGAAATGTGCAAAGGAAAACATGTTGAATCTGACTATTGGAAACATTTACGGTTCTGTTATCATTAAGGTTTTACATCTTGCCAGAAACAGAGACAAAGGCCAAGGTTTAAGGGTGGCAGTCTTTTGCCTAAGAATATTTCCTGAAACAAAAGTTAACCTTGTACTTGCCTTCTTTTCTTTTCTTTTCTTTTCTTTTCTTTTCTTTTCTTTTCTTTTCTTTTCTTTTCTTTCTTTTCTTTTCTTCTTTTCTTTTCTTTTCTTCTTTTCTTTTCTTTTTTTGGTACCGGGGATCAAACTCATGACCATGTGCTTACCAGGCAGGCGCTTGAACCTCTGGGCTAAATCCCCAGTCCAAGAAGTTTTATTCTTAGGCACTGACCCATAAGTCAAAAACACTTTTTGTACAAGAATATTTATAGCATCTTTATTTATAATGGCAAAAAACAAAAGAGTCCACTGGAAAATGAATAAACAAATTGCTGTGTATTTATATAAAGAATACTATTCAGCAATAAAAACAAAATGAATTTGGGCATTAAACAATATGGAGGAATCTCAAAAACTGACTGAGTACCCACTGTATGATTCCTTTGACATAGAATTTATAACAGGCAGAGATAATCTATAGTGGAAAAGCAGAGGAGTAGTTGCCTCCAAACTGGTATCAGGGCCAGGATGTACTTAGAAGGGATGTGAGGGAATGTTCTGGAGTGACGGAAATGTTTCATATCTTGGTAGCACTGTGGCCAGTGAGCTATGTATGTGTTGCTATTTACTGAATCAAACTAAGCTTTTTGTATTTATAGATTTTACCCTAAAGAAGAACCATGATACACTGCATTCTAGTTAACAACATTTAGAGGTCAGTAGTAGTGATGGCTACAACCCAAATGGGCTGATGGGTGGATAGATGCACAGATAAGTGAGAAAGCAAATGGAACACAATAAAAAATCCAACGCTCAAGGTGGTAGGTATGTGTGTCTCCACTATACAATGATTTCAAGTTTTCTGTATATATGAAATTTTTATAAAATATCTGGAAAGCAATCTAGCCTGTTCTGAAATAGATGAACTAGGTCAAGTGGGTCAACAAAACACAACATGAATCTCAGCTATGTAAGAGACTTTTGTGACTGGCAGTACAGTTTTTTTTTTGTTTTTTACATTGGTGTGACATTTCAACATCTATCTAATCCTGTTCCTCTGACTTTTCCTTGAATCGGACAAAAGAGTAACAAGTAACTGAAACGGAAGGCATCTTCTGTCGCATCCTCCTTAAGCCACATCTATCCCAAGCAAAAGTATGTGCAGGCCATGTCTTCTTCAATTTTAGACTTTTTCTCTGCTCATCTAATATAGATAAGTAGATCTGTCTGTCAATCAATCAGTCATCTTTTGGTGATTATAACATGTTATAAAGTGATACATTTTTTTCAGTCACGTGAGGTAGGCAAGTTAAAAAGACAATTTGAAAATTACTGAAACTAGCCTATTCATAGTTCATGTTTAAATGAGGTAACACTGTGAAATAATCTTAGCTCAAATCGAATAACAATTTGCCAAACATTATTCTAATCACTTTCAAGGTAGTATCTCCCCTAGAATGCATGGTCAGTGTCCAGAATTGTTATTATTGCTATTAGGAGGGTATAGGCTACTTTACAAATCTGTCAGGGGCAAAGGGTGCTGTCTAGGTCTGCACAGGGCTGATGGTCTGGGGATAAAGGAGTGTGAGACTGGTATCTGGTAGACATCTGAAATGCTGGCGTCCATTCGCAAATGCTTTTGAAAAGGTTATCAATAAGAGTTAGAAACATTTTCCTAACTTTTGAATTTGACTTCATGAGAAAGCCAACCACAATTATCAGCATTGTTCCGTTCTTATCCTAGGGCTGCCACCCAGTTACTGCAGTATTTTGACATTTGATTTAACCACTCTGAACTTAAGTTCCTTCTCTATTAAATGAAGTCGACAAGGGAATACTATGGACATATCTGCTATGTTTAAAGATTAGCTATTGGCAGGTTCTCCCTCTCCATCTTTATCTTTGTTATGCTTCCTTCTACTCTGTGTTACTGCATTGTGTATATATACACGTATAATGGTCCTTGTCAAAAACTATCATTAAGATGTCCCCTCCAGTTAAAAACGAGTTTTCCAGCTTCTCAGCCTGTGCACGATTAGCTACACATGGTAATTACATCTCAGATGATAATACTTAACAGCATCAGCATATTAACCTTGTTAGGCACTCACAATAGCAGAGACTAGAAGAAAGAAAAACAAAAAAGCAAATCGAACTGCCTCATGTTCGCTGTAAGTGGGATGCTGAGGATACTTTCCACAAATGTAGTGCAAGGAAAAAGCACTCAACAAAAATGAACACACATAGGGTACACAACATTTTTCTACAATTCTGGTCCAATTTTCGGTTAAGTACAGTGTATTAGCCTTTGTGTGCTTCTAATTATGTCCAGTTCATACAAAGATTTAGATTTGGCACTAATTTAGAGAATGTGTCTGTGGCATTTCTTTTTTATATCGTCATTTAATGATCCCAGTGGTATCAAAATTAGATAGGAAATCTTAAAAGCAATAGGAAAAAAGGCAATTACCACAGTGTTTGAATTATATCTGAATAGAGATTAAAATATTTGCACATGTGTGTGTGTGCATGCATGTGTGCTACTAGGGATTTAACCCAGGGGTGCACTACCACTGAGCTATATACCTGGCTTTTTTTATTTTTTATTTTGGAACAAGGTCTTACTATATTGCCCAGACTGGCCTTGAACTTGCAATTCTCCTGCTTTAGCCTCCCAAGTAGCTGGGATTACAGATGTGTGCCATGAAAACTAGTTCTGAATGAAGATATTTTCAGCTGGGTATGGTGGTATATACCTATATTCTGAATGCTCTCAGAAGCTGAGGTAGGAGGTTCATAAATTCAAGCCTTGTCTGAACAACTTAGTGAGACCCGATCTCAAAATTTTAAAAAGGTTGGAGATGTAGCTCAGTGTGAAGGTCGTGGGTTCAATCCCCAGTACCACAATCAAGTAATCAAAAATTGAAATGTTCTCTACAGAGAACAAAAGCAAGTGGGGGATGGTCTCCTCAAAGGTAATGCACAGTATCTTTGTGCATCAAAAGACAACAGAGTAACTAGGAAACCCATAAAGTGTGGAAAATATGCAAATTCTATTTTCAAAAAGGGATTAATATCTACAATAAATAAACACTAAAACTCAATTTAAAAAACTAAGCAACCAGATTTAAAAATGTGAAAAGAACTTGCATATGCATTTCTCTAAATAAGATATAGAAATGGCTGTGGACAGTGGGGTAGTAATACCAAACTCTTGAGAGCAACACACTCAGCACTTTGTTAGTGAGTAAAGGAAAAATGAAGATATTTCCACTAAGTTTGAATGGGCTTGTCACTGAAAGAGCTACTAAATAATGTGTCCCAGATTGGAAGAAATTGAAATTAGGAAGAAATAATGAGGTATAAAAAAAAGAAAGAACGAACAAAAAATTGGTAAACAGATAAAAGCTTGCATGATTTGTATTAAACGAAATTAGGAACTATAGTAAAAATGACTAATGTTGGGAGCTATACAAAGTAGAAGTAAAATTCTAGGCAGATATAACCTGAAGGATGGGAATGGAAGATGGAAAGCAAAGAGTTCTAGTGGGCTTATTTGGAAGCTCAAGAGGAGGGTAGAGACTACCATGTGTGGTTCAGTGATTTTTCACAAGGATGCCAAGACAAATCATTGGGGGGAAAGGATGACTTTTTGAAAAAAAAATGGTTTTGGGAAACCTGGATATCAACATGCCAATGAAAATAAATAAATAAATAAATAAATAAATAAAATGCCTATAGCTAACATCATGCTTAAAAATCTCTCAAAATGGATCAAATGCCTAAATGTAAGGCCTAAAATAGAAAAGCTTTCGAAGAAAATATACAGCAAAATCTTCACATTAGAGTTGGTGGCAACTTCTTGGATATGACACCAAAGGCATAGGCAACACAATAAAATAAGACAAATTGAACTTTATGCAAGAAGCTTTGTGCATCAGAAGAGAGCAGAGCAACTAGGCAACCAATAAAATGGGGAAATAGTTACAAATCATATTTCTGAGAATGGATTAATATCCAGGGTATGTAGAGAACTCCTGAAACTCAGTAACAGAAAATGAAACTATCTGATTTTAAAATGGGCAAAGAATTTGAAGATACATTTCTTCAAAGAAGATATACAAATGACCATCAGGAATGTGCACATATGCTCAACACTACGAGTTGTCAGGAGAATGCAAATCAAAGCTTCAGTGAAATATCACCTCACACCCATTAGGACAGCGACTTACAAGAAGAAAACCTCCCCAAATTAACAATATTACTATGTAGGGAAATTAAAAAAATCAAAGCCCTGAATATTGCAGTGGAAATGAAGAGTGGTACAGTTGCTATAAAAATCTTATGGAGGTTCTTTAAAGAAAGACAGAATTATATGATTGAGCCATTCTATTTGTGGATGTGTACCCAAAAGAACTGAAAGCAAGATCTGAGGATATACTTATACAACCATTTTCACAGCACTATTACTCACATTAGTTAAAACATGAAAAAATTGAAATGTCCATTGTTGGATTAATGAATAAATAAAATGTATGATATACTCATAATGTAATACTATTCAGCTCTAAAAAGCAAGAAAATTCTGACATACCCATTTGTATAAGGTACTTAGAGTAGTAAACTTCACAGACACAGAGAATGATGGTTGCCAGGGACTGAGGAGAGAGGAAAATAGACAGGTGGTGTTTAGTGCTTATAGTGTTCCAGTTTTTACAAGATGAAAAGAATTCAAGAGATAGTTGGTGGTGATAAAACATTATAAGTGTCTTTAATACCAGTGAACTGTACACTTAAAATGATTAAGATGGTAAATTTTATGTTATATATATTTTAATACAATTTTTAAAATGGGCAAATATATTAGAAAAATATCAGTAAATACTGTAAAACCAGGTAGTGAATAACTCACACAAGAACTGGTGAAATGCTTGTTTATATTGGTGCAATGCTGCAAGGAAAAAAGATCAAAATTATAAACCTGAAGAGAGTGTACATATGGAGCAAGGACTGCAGGAGGATCTTTGTGTCTTTTACTTGATTTTGTCATAAATCTAAAACTGCTCTAAAAAATAAAGACTATTGAAAGTGAAAGATTATAAAAGAAAAGGCAGAGATGTTGATTAATTTGGTATTAAATCAAGTGTACATGTTAACATTTTAATCTAACTTTAAAACCAAGAGAGAAATTTAATAGAAAATTGAATATTTTAAAAGCATAGAAAATGAAGAATAAGTAGCATAAATCAAAACAATAAATATAAATAAAAACATGTCAATATTCACAGTAAATATAATGGGACAAAAGTTGCTATGTAAAAATAGATATAAGACTACATTACTATTTCTCTCTTCTTTCCAATCTCTCCCTTTTCCCTTTCCTCATCCTCCTTTACACACCTGTTGTGTGGTTCATATTGGACTCTCTGAGCCTCGTAATATATAAGAATAAAAATATTAATTACCAACCAATCTTAGCTTATGAATGCAAAAATGATTTAACACTAGGAAAATCTGCTAGTGTAATTCACATACTAACTGATTTATGAGAAAACATAATTATCTCATAGATGCAAACAGAAGGTTTTGATAAAATGCACTATTCATTAGTGGTAAAAATAACTTTTAGCAGATGTATACTCAAGGATGTGCTAATGTATACTCAGCTATAATGCTTTAACACGTAAACCCCACATTCTCATTGGCCAGCAAAAGCACTTTTGTGTCACAGTTCAATCGATTGCATGACTTTTGCGTGACTTTCCTCTGAGTTCTGAATAAAGCAGACAGATTTTTGCCATTTAATGAGCCAAAAATATTGCATTCAAAATGTGATCTCTATTGTTACCCTGGAAGGTAAAAAGACATCTTGGGACATTTCTTGCTTAGGTAGGAATGGTTGAATATAGCTATGATTGAAGGTGATATTGCCTCTCACATTCCATTGTTCAGAACTCAGCTACATGGCCCACCCAACTCAAATCTGCAAGGAAGGCCACACCCTTAACTGGAATTTGACCTGAATTAACAGTCACATTATTTATTAAGAAAGTCTAGTAGGTGTTTGTTACTCAGAGACTTAAAATTCATCTCTCACTTAGAAATCTGGAAGCAATTACCTTTTCAAGCAAAAAAAAAAATCTGAATTTTCTCTTTTTCTTTGCATATTGGTTGGTTCTTGTTTTCTTCTTCTTCTTCTTTCTTTTTTTTTTTGATCAGTTCTTTCTCAAGTTTACCTTTCCCTTTATTACCCCAAGAGAAGCCCATAACACTGAATACACAATCCTAAATTCTCTTTTTAAAATCTATTTCCCTAGAGCAACAAACTCATTAGGCATATGTTCTTCCTTCCAAGTTATAACAGATGGCAGTTTTACCATCACAAACTATAGATTAAAGAGTTCTATTTGATTCTCTGATATTAGTTTCTTTATTACCTGACATATAACTTCTAGGCATATCTTCTGCTTATGTTTCTGTTTTCTCCTCCTTCTCCTTTTTTTTCTTCTCCTTCTTCTTTCTCTCCTTCTTTTTTCTTTTCTTTTTTTTATGATGGCAGCACTCTAAATGAGATTGCTAGTTACTATATCAGTCAGATTGTATATTAGTCAGATTTTCCTACTTTAGGAAAATAGACAATATTCTAGGTATACTGTGTCAGAAGTTGCTTAGAATAGGGTTCTATGCCTGAAAACTTGGGGAATAAAGATCAGGAAGACTGTTTTCAGGAAATCCAGAAGCACAGGCATCATAGGAAAGATGCCCATTAAGTCTGAAGTGTGTGCAGAGAGAAGGGTTAGTCTCAAGGATTTTTGAATACTATGGATGCAGTTCCTTCACTGTCATCTACAGATATCTGCACATGCCTGCAGCTGGTTCATGGGCATTCACCATGGCTTCCCTTCCCTTCGACTTTCCTTGCTGAACAGGTAGCTTTTGTTAGTGGAGTCTAACTGAAAGTGTACTGGCAAGATATGGAAACGTAAGACTTTATGTCCCTTCATATAGGAAAGAGCTTACAAAGGTGGAAATGGTATTGAATATTAACTAATATGCAACAAAAGGGAATTGTTTATCTTTGATAGTGGGTAGTTCAATAGAATAAGAAAAACAAATTTAAAAAATAAAGCTTGAGAAAAATGAAAATACCATTATTTATAGAAAATCTAGACTTCTGGGAAGATGACTGAGTGTTGAGTAGGCAGAGAAAGAGCCTCTCTGAGATTTGGTCTAAGATGCTGGAATGTAGCAATATGAGGAAGAGAAGAAGGAGGGAAAAGGGTGCCCAGGACCCAGCAAGAATCTGAAGCAAGAATTGAAAATCTGTCATTAAACATACAAGAAAAAATTTAAATTTACAATAATCTTATAGAAAACCATTTGTATTCTACTACATCCAAAGGAATTAGAAAATAGAGTTTCAGAACATTGCTATGCAACAACAAAATACCTAAGGTACCAAAAGATAATATTAATAAAAAGTAAGTAAATGAATTCTAAACAAGGAAAGAAACCTTTCAAAACAAAAATGAAACTGAGTTGATTGTTATAGCATGTTCATTGATGAAAACATTCCATATTGTGAAAACAATACCTTTTCCCAAACTAATCCTTATATCCAGTACAAGTCTGATAAAATTTCCAATAGTGGTTTCTAATATTTTTATTTGTTTTTTACAGAACTTCACAAGCTAATTCTAAAACTTACACAGGGATTATCTGTCACAGATACCAAGATATATTATAAAATGATGATAATAAGTATTATCAAGCTTAAAGAAAGATATTCAAGTCTGAAAGTTTGATATCCGCAGACATTATCTTCTCAGTAGGGTGATAAGGAATAGTGCTTTCCATAGAGAAAAAATATTTAGATGACTTACTTCACAGTACATGGAAAGGTCGTTCCAGCCAGATTAAAGAACAAATGCGAAAAAGAGATTCTTATGATTCATAGAAGAAAATATGAGAGACTACTGAGTTTGAATAGGGTTTTTTTATTGTTCTGTTCTGATCTGCTTTGTTGTGTTTTACTCTGTTTTGTTTTTATCCACAAATCTTAAAATATTTGTACTACAAAAGATCACTATAAACAAAGCAAAAATATCAACCACAGGCATGAAAAAGATATTAGCAAAGATTTTGCATCTAGTGCACAGATTTTGTAAAGTGCATAGAAATCCACTCATGTATATCCTGGAGCAAAGTTGAATATCAGTATAATTCAAAATAAAAAAAAATGTTCACTGAAGTCTTTTCAGTTTTTGGTTACTATAAACAAATGTCCAGCGATTGAGAGAATGACTAAGAACGTTGTGGTTTACTAATACATTGGAATAGCAGATAAAATAAATGAATCAGAAGTTTACATACATAAGGGCAATATTAAAAAATTTAATGCTGAATGAAAACTAGCAAATTTCAAGAAGACATGCAATGTTGAATATTTTTAATGTACAAAATAGTGCTGATATAGTTCGGCTGTGTTCATTTACATCTACTAATGCAGTAAAGATCTAAAAACGTACGTGAAAGTGAACTCCAAATCTAAGACAATTTGAACATGTTCAAGGAAGTATACTCAGGGTCTTCAATTGTAGTATTTATTTCCTAAAAATCAGATGAACATTAAAGGTCAGTAGCAAGTATGACAAATGGTACCCAACTACCCAACTTGGTATGTGTGACATTATTCACTATTCTCTTGTATATACTTAAAATGCTTTGTGAATATCATTAAATTAAAAGGGATGGAAAGGTCAGCTGCTCAGAAAATCAGAGTGTGTTGTACCCTAACTCTGGAGACTGAGTCTGTAATACCATTGATAAAACATTGTGCTGTGCATGAGTGGGCATTTTGTGTGGACCGTGTAGCTAATCATGGAATACCATGTTCTTTTGCAAAATTGCCTCCTGAGTTCCAAATGACATCCTTTTATGACATGATAAATTGGGTATTACATACTAGTGTAAATGTTTTGGTACATGTGACATCTTCCTTTATGATGAGATAAGTGACCAATAAAGCAGTTGACAGGACTATTAAGGAATTATGACCCATTTGGCCTTTTGATAATGGTTCTGAGTTACTAATGATACTGTAAAAGCTTTCTAAATCATTAACAGAAGATGAAATATTGCTAAGTATTGCTTTATAGGTACTGTTATCAATTTCCAAATAATTAAGACAAAGCTTATTTAAATTGGAAATTCACTTAATTGGAGTCTATCTTTATCCATGCTGATGGATGCTCATTAGAGTAAGTTGCTGAACCCCAAAAACCCCTGTCATGCATTCTTACTATTCCACACTAGCAGGATTTCACAAGGTATGGACTCTGTTCTGGATGCTAATAAACACATTATCGTGGTGATGAAAACTTTCCTTTTCAAACTAGAATAATCAGCTATATTTCCCTTCTTTTGGTCAGGTGTCTGACTGCATTGCTTACAAAATTATTTTGTTTTATACATATAAAATCCAAACTTGGTGCTGGTGGTTTGGTAGTAAGTGGCTTAACTTGTAATTAAAAAACAATCTTGTGACAGGATAAAACTTGAAATTACTCTTTGTGAAATAAGCATTTCCTTGTTTGCAAGATTAACTCAATTCCTATTGCTAAGACTAGCAACAGAGTTGCTGGAGCAATCTGGTGCTTGGAGTAAACTTTTCCTTCAGAAATCATGAAGCTGTACAATCCCGAAAGCACAAATTCAATTCCCTGTTGGTTTTCTGACAGCTTTGTCCGTAGAAGAGTTTGAAGAACAGAGCCTTGTTTCTGAGACAGAGACGTGTTTTCACACCTGAAGTGTAATTTCACACCTTGTATTTCTCAGCAGATAAGTGCATAAAATAACACATCAAACTGGAATAGAAAAAGATCAACATACAAAGAAAACTGCAGGTTATAATTTGTTTCCTACCTTACAGTGCTCTTGGAGGGAAAGGTAAATTACAGAGATCTGGGTTTACATTTTAAGAAGTCTGACTGGTTGTTAGGTGGAGAAGTGATCTGTAAACGCTAATCAGCTTGCTGCCTGCATTGAACAGAATGTAGAGAATGAATTCAGGAAATACCCAAACTTTATTTATTTATTTTAAAGAACAGCATACACTCCAGTTCGGAGTAATAATTGTAGTTCAGAGAAAAATTTTTAAAAACATTACATCTTTTTTAAATAAAATATAATTGGAGTGATAATTTTCTTTGTAATGATCTATTCAAGAATTTTAGTCAAAGTACATCATGTTTTTAAAATTTGGATATTTTCTTTCCTGTTAACTGTTCTTAACTGCAAACACAACACTCATCACTATTTTGTAGTGTTCTGGTGCAAGGGTTATAAATTAAGAAGTTTAGCTTCCTTTTGTAAGTTTGAAGGTTTTAAGACAGAATAAAGAAGGGTGAACTTTCTGATTAGTCATGAACATTCATCACAAAATATTTGTTGAAGGTCTAACACGTTAGGCAGTAGGCCAGTCATGGGGGTTCAGTGGTGAGCAAGACAATCCCTGTGTCTACCACTGGGGACTGCCAGTCCTTGCAGTTAAGTGGGCAAGCACTGATGGAAAAGATGGTAAGTACTGAGATAGGTTCAAACTGAATTTGGGTGAAGGCTATTGGAGTGTCATGTGGACCATAGCTGGTGGGGGAAAGAGTTCAGCAAGGACTTCTGGATAAGGTGGCATTCTAATTGCATTAATTAATAGAAGTCATGGACAGGTGGATATCAAGCTGCATTTAATTAATAGAAGTCATGGACAGTGGATATCAGTTGGAGATACAAGGATGTAGTGATCACCCACAGATGAGAAAGGGAAGGAGAGCAGGTGGGCTGGAGTAAATGAGATGGTTCAACTATGTGTGGAGGGTGAGAAGACAGTCTAATTTAGGTGTAAAACAGTAATTTGGCTATGAAAAAGAATGATCAATAAATAGATAGAATGAATATGCTATTCTTATTCTATACATAAACCATGGATAGAGGTATGTCATTGTTCACAAACACCATTTCATGTACAGCTGCATGTACAGCTGTATAAACACCCGTGCAAATAGAGGTTCTAATGACCATCAGCAATGTGTCAGAGTGTGCATTCCTAGAAACCTTAGATATTCAAGGTAATTTCTTTAATAACCTTAGATATTCAAGGTAATTTCTTCAATATTTCAGAAAAAGTGTACTTGTCCAACAGCAAGGCCTAAGGACACTGCTCAGTATGTTGAAAAGAGACATTTGCCTCTTATGTAAATATTACAACTAAACTAGCAAACAGAAAGCACTGATGTTTTCTCATCTCCTTCCTTGTTTGCTTTTGCCATAGATACATATGGAAAACTCTTCCTCCTCAATTCTGTGGGTCAAGAGATGTCTCGTTGCAAGACATCCCTTCGACGTGGTCAGCCCAATCCTGTGTACAAGGAGATGTTTGTTTTCCAGGTGGCCCTCTTTCAGCTCTCTGATGTCACGCTGATGATTTCCATTTATAACAGACGTACTATGAAGCGTAAAGAAATGATTGGCTGGATTGCTCTGGGTCAGAACAGCAGTGGAGAGGAGGAGCAAGATCACTGGGAAGAAATGAAGGAAATCAAAGGCCAGCAAGTGTGCAGGTGGCACACATTACTGGAATCCTAGGTTGGTCACCTGGTGTTCACGTGCTATGTCTGCACTGGTTGCCAGTATTCCTGGCTGTTGGCACCACATCAGTGCATTCAAGCAAGCTTTTCAGACTTTCAAATAGAGATTTTACTAGCCCTAAAACATTCTGAATGGGAGGTTGGGTTTCTGAACAGTTGAATTTAGATTTAAATATTGTAATAAAATGCTACAATACCCAACTAAGTGTACAGTATAGAAAATGTTACCATTATTGAGCCCACTGATGATGAGTAAATTTGTGCTAATAGATTATTGAGTTTGGCTTCACACTATGGGATGAAGGTTCTCCCACTGTTCAGTTTCTTGGAAAATAACTTGTGATTTCAAGGGAGCTGTTAAATGTTACTATTTGCAATCACTTAGGTGTATGTCAGAATTTTCTCAGTGCAAAAAAATTCCAAAGTACAAAAATGAATCAAATGCTAAGGCTCATAGAAAAGTGCAACTGTAATCTTATTTCACATTTTTCTCTTTTCAAAAACCTATTTACCTAAAAAATAAATGTTCTAAGTTGTGCTTATAAAATAAATTTGTATTAATCATGTACCTCTTTTATCTCACTTATATATTATGGTTTCTATGAGACTTGGTTATATGAATCATTTTGAAGCTGGAAAACACCAAAAAACTACTGTTGTAAAATTTATCTCCTTTTTCATATGTAAGATTTCAAATGTGTAACTTTTAGGGTTTTTATGCCATCTTTCTCATCTAGTAAATTCCTAAAGATTGAGAAGAAAAAAGTCTACTGATAAATTTTTCTGAATCCAGTGTTTTTTGGATTATACTTTTTTCTATAGTCAGTGCTCATACATATATTTTGAAGGCATTCTTGCATGAAAAAACACACTCATTTTTATGCAGTGTTTTCTGTCATGAGAGCATATGAAATTGCACACAGTGGGTCTTTATTAAAGAGTTGATTGACTCTTGAAAATGAACATCTGAATACTTGTGAATGAAGAGGTATTTTCAGCTTTTGGGAAATGACTATTTTTTTAGCATTTGAAGTGCCCGTATCTCATTTATCATGACATTTACATCAACGTGTATTAGTTGCTACTTGCATTCTGGCACGTGCTAGTCAGAGAACTGATCAAGTATGGTTATGAGCATGGAATTTTACTTATGACTGACTTTTACATATTTATGCAGTGCATGTTTATTTTCTTTATTCCTAGATCTGAGCTCTTAATATCAATTACTTTAAATTGGCAGTAATAAAAAAATACATTTAACCTTATGCCCAACATGCAGCTTTTCTGAGCAATTGCTCAGTGGCTTATTTTTAGCTTTTATGTTTCATTGTTGACTTTTTCCTGTCTGTGTGAAGAATGATAGCTAGTGATGGATGTATACAGTCAAAAACACATAACTCCTCCTCAGCTCTACATTTTGACAGATTGTAAGCGTAGGATGTAACACTTAAAGAACATATTTATTCCTTTCAGCGTGTAATGGTTATCCTGACAAAACCAGAGTAGGGCACCAGATAACTCTACTGTGATTGCAGGGTTCAACCTTTGAAGAAATAGTTTTGCATGAAAAAGTCAGAATTTGCAGAGTAAATTACTATATTTGTTTTCAGGTCATGGGTAGTTCATACACACTGCTGCTCCGTTGTTGGGATTGAGTAATAAAACCACGCTCCTTTGGGTTTTTACTCTACCTTTCTTTGGAAGACCTCAAAGTGCTTTTCCAGCATCATATCCATTAACTGCTGAGTGGTCTTTGCAGGGTGGCTATGCCATTGAGTAGAACTGAGTGCAATTGATTAAGCAGCAGCCCAAAGAATTGGCTTTTCACATCCCTTACTCTCTTTATGCCTTGTGTTTAAAGGGAAGTGGAGCAGCCTCGTTATGCTTTCCTTTATGCAGGAGCATAATAGCAGCATTCATTTTAAAATTTACATTTGAAAAAAAAAAACTATATTGTACAGGCAGCCTGAGATTTTTCCTCTTCATACTTTGCTGCTGTTCAGTTGCCTGTATCCCTTGTTTTGTGGTACCCAGTAATCACCTCTACTTTGTTTTCTGCTCCCTTGAACCACCCATTTTAAGATTTTCTGCTGGTGTCATGAAGGTATCCTTGTGGACTTGATTTGCTTTCCAATAGTCTGCTTGTGATGCAGTTTATAGCAATGTGCAGCATGCGAAGGGAAGAGATGCCCAAAAAGCATTTTTTATCTTTATAATTTTTCTACGTGGGTGCTACTCACCATATAGGACGTGTGTGCATCTTGAATGTACAGCAACATTCACTCTCAGCTGATTGTATAGTCATAAAATTCTAAAGACAAGATGCACTAAAATATGAGACTGATTTTTTTAGACCTTGATTTGAAATTCTAGTTTAGTAAGATCTCTTGATTTCATGCACTTAAATTCTTTTATTTTCTTGGCAAAGTCTAGACTCAAATGCATTTACCATGTTTTTCACTTGAGCTTTTACATCCACATTTGCTTTTCAAAAGAGTTATGAAGGATAATTAGTTGGTTCTTCAGTGACAGAGCTGTTTTTGCCTATTTTATCTGGCTAGTGATTAATATCTCATAGGGAGATCTGACATGGAAGTAGCCCTGGATTTGGGATATCAGTAGTTCTTTCAGTAATTTTCCCAAAGAGCATGCTTTTTTAATAATACTGTTGAGAGTAAGTGATGTAGTAGGTTTAAGATAATCTGCTTCATATTGTGCCTTCTTTAGGGCATTAGTTTACACTGAATCGAGAAGTGCTGGTTCCACCAATCACGATGGTGGTGGTTGTAGTCCCTGCTTCCCTCTATTGTTGAATTTTTAAATGGACCATTCACCAGGCAGCCAAACACCTGCTCTCAGTTGCCTCTTCTTCACTGGCTGCCTGTGTGGTGCACATTTATTTCTTTTGGACCCTGTTTTTGCGGATGCTGCATGACTGCCTGACGGGTGTTAGGGTGGTGGTGGTGTTCCTGCCTTGCCTAGCAGGAGAATTTGCATAGCCTTTGAATAGGTCATGCTCAGCATCCCACCAGCACAAAGCCAGAGAAAGAATCATTATCTTTGCAACAGGGAAAGAGTATGCTGTTGCACTTCAGGCACTGTTAACTCTGACATCCTGCTGCGATAGTTAAGTGATTGATTTCAAATATTGATGTTCTCCACAGTGCTGGGTGCTATAGTGAAAGTGAAACACAACTTTTGGCTTTTCAGTATGTACATCTCACAGTATTTTACAAATTATTGGTACCTCTTGCTCAGTCGTTGTGGTTTATATGACTGTACCAGATCTTATCTGAAAACTAAAGTCTCTTCTTGCTAAGAAAACCATTATTTAAGTAGAAACTACCATCGGGTAAAGTGAAAGTGTTTCTCTAATCTCACTAAATTAATGTAACTTACATTCAGTGTGGACATTGAACTCTGGGTTTCCCCAAAACCTGGCTGTCTTTTCACAGGAGAGGACTTAGTAGGCAAAGATTCAAAAAGTGAATGGAGAAGAATTACTTGTAAGTGATGTGAAACCAAATGGAGGCATATTGTTTGCTGATAAAGGAACAGGACTAGAAAATACATGGGTGACTCTGCTTAGCTTTAATGAAACTGGTTAAAGAGCATTCCATTCCTGTTTGATCCAAAATAACAGCAAATGATAGATTATTCCAAAATGGCAAAAGTATTTTTATTATCTGAAAAGTTAATTACTTGGGAAAAGCTAAAAACCTCAAACCAAAAGATCATATAGGATGTGTATGGAGGAATTAAAGAAGTCAGTATGCTGGATGCATTTAGCATCTAATAACATATAATGAAGAAGAGTAAACCAATAAACCAAAAGATAATTTCACATTGAGTAGCAGTCATCTTGCCACAACTTATAGAATTATGGAAGCTAATTGAAGATGGAGGTAGTGAAATTGGTTGAATGTAGTGAAGTGGGCACAGACTGTGTGGTCTTAGTTTGGGGTCAGATTGAACTCTGCTAACCACGTGGCCTTAAGAAAATTGCTTAGGCAGTCCATGCTCCAGTGTCTTCCACTGGAAAATGAAAATAACACCTACCTCATGAGGTCTTAAAAAAGCTGTTAGTAAAATCACAGTGGCAATGTGCCTAGCAAAGAGCCTGTTAGTAGTCATGTTTCCTTCAGACCATCATGCTTAAGAAAAAGCATTTCTTCCTTTTTCTAAGGAAAGAAATAACTAGGGAAAAATACAAAACAATTTTCAGATATTCTAAAAGGCTAGGCTCAGGAAGCTATCCTGGATTTGCAGAGAAAGTAGATCTTCTCAGGAGATCAAGCCTGGTACATAGAGGAAATTGTCTTATATTCCAATTGATGAATAGCTAAATCTTTGTCTTTTTCTTCTTAGTTTGGAAGAGACGCAAAACCTTGGTTCTTGCATGCACATTTTATTCAATCACACATAAAGCTTCTCCTTGCCTCTGTCAATTGTGTAGTTCCTAGAGGACAGGGTATACCTTGTCCCCATCAAAAAAAGTTGGCAAAGATAATGATGTGACAACATATTTCAACTTTGACCTTAAAAGGTAAAATAAATGCTATAGCACTACCAAGACTTTTTTTTAAAAATACTTTTTAAAGCATACATCATATTTCCATTTGATATCCCTATAGGTAAAAAGTTTTAAATGATCCAATCACTGTTTCCCTTAAGGGATCATGCTAGATGTAATTCTATAAGTTGACAATAATTCCTTTTTTAAGTCTCTTGCAAGAATTTTCTGAGGTAAGCAAAAAATATGCTCCATTGTTCTCAGGTGATTTAAAACTTAAGAAAAGAGGAATGTTTTATGAATTTACAAAAACTTGTTGACACTTGATATGGAAAAAGAATTATGAAGAAACAAACTCAAGTTTATGCCACCAGGTGCTATGAATGAGTCATATGCTATTTGTGATTTAAAACTCAGTATCATCTGGAGATGCAGAACTGGGAGGCCACATTCCAAATATTGCCAAATTGCCAAGTGTTGTCTTGAATTCCAGGCTTCTCAGTTAAAGGTAAACAGGAAAACATTGGAGAAGAATCACTTAACTTGGGACTTTTAGTTGGGAATAATTCAAAACATAAGGAAGTTAAATAATTTGGATGTGAGGTGAGAAGGCTGCAAAGTGACTTCTTGCAGCAATTATCCATAATATAGGGCTCTAACCCAAAGGATGTGGGAGCTTTTCTCTTCTTGACCACATGGACATGGTCAGAATATCCACCTACATGAGCTAAGAGACTTTAACTTGGATATAAGAAGAGCTATATGAAGGTCGTTATTCATTAATTTAAATGTATTTATTGAACTTGCTTTCATCTAGCATTGTGTTATTCGGAATAGCTCATGCAGAACTTAAAATCTTTTTGAAGTGTTGTGACTGCATACTGAAGCCATTAATCACCATAAACCTAGTGCTTACCGATATCTAATCATTAAATTGGTTTAATTACATGTCATAAAAAGTAGAGTTTCTGGTCCTGGGTTACTGGATGGAGATGACATATCCCTGCTCACCTCATTTGGGAGAGCTATAAACAGCCCTGAGCTTGCAGCAAACCTTCATTACATAGAGGAGAATCGCCCAAAAATCTTTGCAAGTCTTTTAAAATGGAAAGATCTGCTTCCAGTGTTGGTTTTGTATACAGAAATGAAAGGGCACCCAGGAAGATAATTTTTATTAATTCGCTTCTAAATCTAGCATTTTGTATGTAACCTCAACACAGAATCCACCACCATGACACCATGAGCTGGTGCTCTATCCCTTTGGACATTTTTTGTACATTGACTTTTCTCTGCTTCATAAGCTTTCTCTGGGTAGTTCCTGTTTCAGTTTTGTTTAGGTGACTTTGGGAATGCCTACAGCCTCTGGGTGTTTCTCATGCTATGGTGAAAACTACGTTTGTTCCCTGGGGTCACAAAGCAGCATCCTAGATACACAACCACCGTTATATTTATAGCCACCGTGAAGCAGATTGTGGCTTTATAGAACAAACCCATAGGCATCCATGAAGGTATGTGGACATTGTTCTTGGAACGAAATGCCGAGCATTGCTAAGTCTTCTCCATGGCACTAATGCTACCTCTAGCTCTATTGGAGTTTTTACTTCGTACCATTGAGTAACAAAATTACTGATTCTGCTTCTAGGTTATGAGAAGGCAAAATTCCCAATGGTATCACTGTATTTATGCATTATTTTTGTTGCCTCCATTTCCCCTTAATGTAACTATGTGTTGTTTTGTTGTTGTTGTTGTTGTTGTTACTTGGGTTTAACAAAAGTTGCTCACTCAAAAGACCTTAAGTGTAATATGTTTCAGTTTTTGAACTAGAGGTTGGAGACTACAGATGAGTAAAACAATTTACATTTAACTGTTTTTTTAAAGAAAATTCCTTACTATGTTTCTGAATAGTTCATCCTAGATTCTGATAAGGACTATCAGATAAATAAATAATAATAAAATATTTTTATTATCCTTTAATTGTTTGCCCTAGTGCATTTCTGAAATGGTTTCTTTCTTCCTATGAAAAGGAAGAGATTTAAGGAAAGTGGAAATTATTCTGTCTCTCTGTTAAATAAATATTTTTGTTTGTTGGTCTATACTTTTCTTGAAAATAAATGGGCGTGTTTTGTATCTGAGAAGAGCATTCCCCTTCTGCAGTGGAATGAGTTACAGCATGAACTAGAAGTATTTGTGACTTTTCTAACTGAATGCCTATTACATGGCACTGAGTTAGACCCTGTGACACTAGGTCAATACAGGCAGATGCGACACAGTACTTCTAAGTATTGTGTTTGTTTGTGGAATGAGGGATTGAACTTAGTGCCTAATATGTGCTAGGTAGACAAGTGCTCTACCACTGAGGCATTCCTTTTAAAATTTTGAGACAGGATCTCCCTAAGTTGCCCACCATGCTTCCAACTGGCAATCCTCATGCCCCAGCCTCCCAACTATGGTAGCTGCAATTACAGACATGTGTGACCACACCATACTAGTACTGTGTTTTAAGTGTTGTTACACTTATGAGTGAGTGAGCTGGTGATTATAGATGCCAGATAAAGGGATGATAATGTAAACAAAGGACCCGACATATCTCTTTTGTGTTGATTAAAGCATGTATTATTTCTTAAAAATCAGACTCATATGGGTCATCTTTATGAAGTAGGTAGAAGGTCAACGTTGGAACATTCCTAGTAAGTACATAGAAAAAAGTAATTATTTTCTAGTGTCAATTTTTAAATCAGTCAAAATCTATTCATGACACTTTCAATTTCATAATAGAAGGCACAGACTGGAATTTTCCCAATGGATTTATTACGTATCTTAATGTCATAAAAGCTTGTCTCAAATGTCTACTATACAGGTGTGAAACCATGTCAGTAATTGAAGATAATTTTTAGTTTTGCCAGTTGATGCCCCATTATAAAGTGGATGTCTCTTGTTTGATAAAGACCTTGATGCTTGGGAAAAGATACCAGAAATCTGTGAGTAAAGTCTCCAATGAGGCAAGGCATATATGCACTAACAGTATTTTCATGAGGGTTACTCTAGATAATATTCTCACATTCTTGAGATACATTTCTTAAGACTGTTAGTTAAATTCCTTGTAGCTGTGAACAAAGATTACTATCTTAAGTTTGTCACATTTTCTTATGAACCATGGTGATCTTTATTAATGCACAACTCTGCTGCCCTATAATGCAGTTTTTTATTATGCCACAATACTAGGACAGCCACAAATAAGACCTTAGTATTATGAAATGCAAAATCATTCCCAGAATTTTAAAATTTCATTTTATTGCAGATTTTATTATTTTGAATTTGTGAATAAGAAGTTAGTATTTGTATACTCTATTGAGACAGAAATTTTTATTGTATTTGCTGGAATAAGGTTCGACCTATATTTTCAGGTAAATGACCTTGTGATATATTTATGCTTCAAAATTAATGAACTTTAGTTTTTAGTACAATTTTAGGTTTATAGTTAAATGGAGCAGAAAACACAGAGGGTTCCTATCCAGGTCCTCACTCATGGACAATTTTCTTTCACTACCAATCTCCTATCCACCACAGTGTTATATTCTTTACAATCAGTGAATCTACATGGACACATCATTATTCAAAATGAGAAGTTTACATCAAAGTTTATTCTTGGTGTCGTATGTCAATGGAACCCATAACTGAGCACTGAGCTACACAACCAACCCTTTATCAAATGTATTTTTTATATTAAGACAAAATCTTGTTAAGTTGCCCAGGCTAGCCTCCAACTTTTTATCCTCTTGCCTCAGCTGCCTGAGTTGCTCAGATTACAGTGCATGCTACTGCATGCGGCTATTCTATGGGTTTTGAAGAATATGTAATGACATGTGTTCATTACTGTAGTATCGTACAGAATATTTTCACTGCCCTAAAATCGTCAATGCTGTCTATTCATTCCCACTTACCCCAAATTCTAGGCAATCACTGATCTTTTACTGTCCCCATAAACTTTTCATTTCCGGAATGGTTTATAGTTGGAATCACATAGCACAGTATATAGACGGTTCAGATTGACTTCCTTTACTTACTCATGTGCTTTTAAGTTTTCATGTTTTTTTTAACACCTCGACAAACTCATTTTTCAAGTGTTGTATAATTTTCAATTGTCTGGATGTATCACAGTTTACGACCTGTTTATTTTCATTTCTAGTGCCAGTTGCTATGACAAATTTTAATGTAGATATTCTTAGGAAAAAAATAAATGGATTACTTCATGCAATTCATCAAGTATCATGAAGCAACTGCCAAACTCACATCAAGTTCATGTAGATGATATGAGACTTTACATTTGGAGAGAAGTCTTATGAAAAATACCACATTCTTTTATGAATTATGCTAATCAGTCTAAGCCTTTCTCTTTCTTGCAGTCCAAACAAAGAAAGCTCTGAAGGTTATGCAGATCATGTCTCAAATTTGGATACTCTGTTATATTTTCTTTTGTTGAGCAGTGACTTAAATATATGTTGATGAAAAGTGCTAATTATGTTATTACTGACTCAGGAAAGATAACAACCTTCTGTCACTCGTTTAGATGATTTTACCTTTATCAGCTTTGCCAAGAAACAGGAAGTTTTGCAGTTATGCCCTGTCACAGTCAATCATGTAAATTAATTAAAATGAGTGTAAGCATCATAGCTCTGAATTCTGAATGGTAGGACAACTCATGGTAAGGCACAGACTGAATGAGCAGGTAGGTGGATGTTGAAGAAATGATACTGACGATCACTCTGGGGAAATGTCTGATGAATATTTTGAGAGAATTTCTATGCGTATTGACTGTCCTTTGCTTCGTGGCTGCAACTTGTCAGATCAGGCCTTTTGGAGAAGTGAAGGTGTGATTGTGTAAAAAATATAGGATGGAAATTAATACAGCTTGTATTTTGATACCAACTCTTCCACTAATGAGCTTTAGAATGAATGTCAAATCCCAAGTTCATCAAGCCTTCATTTCTTTATCTAGCAGGTAGGAAGAGTTACACTCATCCTACCTGTTTTCACCATGTTGTTGTGGGAATCAAATTCACAATTTTTTCCATTAATATAATAAGTACTGAGTTCCAAGTGTGGACCAAGTTCATTTGTGTGACTAGGGAATAGATGGAAAAAACATTCTGCAGAATTTTCAAAGACTTGCAGAGTTTTTGGAGTCTGTAAGCTATTTTTATATTAAGGTCAGATCCATTTTTTATGTTGCTGTATCAAAGTAATTGACACCTTGAAGTCTCTTCCAGTAATTTGTCTGACTACCAGCTACAGTTGGAATGGTCTTTAGTCATTCTGCCTCCAAGAAAATTTAAAAACAAATATTATATTCTTTTCGGTGTTGTTTTTCCAACACTGAGTACACCAAGAAATAGTAAATTCCTCTTTTCAAGTTTTTGAGATGAAGGCATACCACTTTCTTTATGGCAATTTAACTCAAGTACAAGGAAAGTACTAAATTGAATACCTTTTATTTTTCTTCCACAAAATGAGATTTGAAGCCAGCACATGGAAGAGTTCTTTTTCCGTCAAAAAAGGACCTTCAATCTACATTATCATTTTTTGAAGA
>RJWT010001104.1:0-52141 GCA_004365215.1 Cuniculus paca
ACAAATATATATGAATATATGACTATATACATAGGGATACTGTTTGTATAGGAAGATATATATATATTCAATACATTTTTTTCTATTTTCATTTTAATATCATAATCTAAGTAATCATTTGCCAGACATACAATGATCTCTCTCACTCTGCTTTTCTTTTTTGGTTCCAATTAATCCTCTATTGTGCAGGTAGAGTGAGATTTGACAAAAATAAATCAGTTCATGTTCTTATTACAAAAACAAGAACAGAACTATGCTCCTCCACTTTATAATTCTATTTACAAGGTCACTGTAATGTCTGGTTTGGTCTACCACCTGACCTGATTATACATTCCTCATCCCCACCAACAGGGTCTAGGAAATCATATGCTCTTGGTGAGACTGCTCTTCATCCTCTAAGTACCCAGAGAATGCCCTGGCCATTGAAACTCGACTATGCATCTTTGACAGTCCTACTTTCCATTGACAGGAGTCAGTGACTCATACCTATGCCCTTTTTATCTGTGTTGAGTCCTTTAGAAGTTAGTTTTTAATCAGCTCACAACTGAAACTGTTTGCTAAGTCATCCCATTGTTCCTGCTTTCTCATCTTTTCTTTATTCCATTGTTGTTTTCCTAATATGCCTGGAAGCATTTTAGATGTCTGAGTCGGGTTCTTTTGTGCTACTCTGATGACTTTCTTTAGTGATTTCACAGCAGATTCTCTTTATTACACGTGCCTGTGCAGTTTCTTAAATTCCTTCTTCTACTTATTGCATTTTAGTGTTTATTTCTGTGATTTTCATTAGCATATTCTGGCAATTTTCATTGTCTACGGTATCAGAACCTTCATGAACTTTATTGGATGTATTCTGTACTTGAAACATTACACTCTATCTTTCTAGCTCAGTGCATCTAAATATTTCAAAAGTCTTTTCAACTTCATTAAAATTTTGTTTTCCTCATCTCATATTTTTCCTGATAACCTAGATTAATTTTCTAATCATTCAATAGAATCACAATGTTCTTACTTCTTTCTTGCTTTTTTGTGCTTTCTTTACAAAACTACTCACCAATTAAAACCATTTATCCACTTATCCCATGCTTCCACCAACTCAGCTGAACGTGATTTTGAGAAAAATAGGCAACTGTGCTAACTGGTCTCATTTTGCAGTCATAATAAACATCAAGCAAACTCTCGAGGCTGTTCCCAGTTATAACTCCTTGTTCACTTTGCCTCTTAATCACCTGATTGTCAATTTCACATCTCTTTTCTGCTTAAGCCTCAGATATCTTTTCTATAAATTCAATCTTATTAATGATCTTGTTTGCGAAAACTGAAAGTAGCTGAGTAAAATTCTCCTTAAACACAAACATCATATCCACCTACCTGCCAGTGGCTGTGCCCACATAACCTGCCTCTCATTCACTCTAGCGCCAATCAGACTCAAAACATTTGTATAAATCTCAACCTCTCTCACTGAATTAAATTGTTCCAGAAATTCACACCTCTTTCTTATCATTGAGTTATTTTGTCTTTAGCTCTTTGCTACTATAAAATAGACTTCTTGTTTATCCATCTTCACAAAAATAAACTTAAAATTCACAAATATGTTTGCCGGGCGTGGTGGCTCATGCCTGTAATCCCAGCCCTCGGGAGGCTGAGACAGGCGGATCGTTGTGAGTTCAAGACCAGCCTGGGCTACCAAGTGAGCTCAAGGCCAGCCTGAACGGCATAGTGAGACCCTGTCTCAAAAACACCAGGGCTGGGGATCTAGCTCAGTGGCCTAAGTGCCTGCCTGGCAAGCACAAGGTTGTGAGTTCAATCCCCCGTGCCACAAAAAAAAGAAAAAAAATTTGTAAATGTTTTTATCCAGTTTTTCCTATCTATTCTTTGCTTATTTATTTTTTGCTTCTGTTTGAAGCAAAAGTCTTGGAAAATATTGGGAACGCTCACTGTGCTGTATCAAATTTCTCCCCATCCTTGTTTAAAATATAGTAAACTCCAGTGAGACTTTCACTGTTAACACTTTATGAAAATATTGCCTGTCATGGCAAACAAAAGTCTCTAATCTCTCAATCCTCAGTTTATTGATTTGTGTGTGTGTGTGAGAGAGACATCCTTCATAATATATTTTCTTCTATGATCCATATGTCTTGGTTTTTCTTTCACTTCACTAGTCACTATTGCCAATGTCTGCTGCTTTCTCTGCCTTCAGGCTACCGTTCCCATGGTCTTCTTGTCTTCATAGAAAGTCAATCCCTTAGAGATATCTCAAGACATACTATCCATGTACTATCAACCATCAGATTTGTGCATATTCTCATGTGTGTTCACACGAGCTCCTGCCTCCACCTACTTATTTAACATTTTCCTGACATATTAGTATATATCTCATACTTAAAATTTTGTCAGGTATCTAATAAGTATTTAAAAATTAACATGCCTGATTCTCATCTCCCAGTCTTACATGGCCCGCTAAACCTGCTTCAAACACAGCCATCTGCAACCAACTTAATGAAAGCTCTATTTTTTTCCAACTGAGTAATTTCCCTTCCTTCATACTGTACACCTAACTACAACAAAAATTTTGTGACCGTTTTCAAGTCCCATTACAAACTGAACTTCTCCTTACCATTCTTCCATGACAGCAGATTTTCAAGTGGGTTGCTACAATGGCTGCCTAACCGCCCTCCCTGCTTTGCTGTATACCCTTCCCAGAAATCTGTATAAACTTCTGACAGTATCAATCAGCCAGTGTGGTGATGCGTGTCTGTAATCCAAGCACCCTGAGAAGCTGAGGCAAGAGGTTGTTAACACCGGCTTGGACAAATTAGCAATTTAGAGAGAACCTGTCCCAAATTAACCAACTATTTTCGTCACTTTCGCACAGCTGCGATTCAACACCCAACACAAACAGACTAAAGGAAGAGAGTTTTACTTTAGTCCCCATTTGGCTGACTCCAAGGCAGGAAGACATGGTGCCAGTGTCTGGCAGAAGAAAGGTGTTCATGTCATGACAGCCAGGAAGCAGGGAGGGAAGTATGGAGCTGGGAGGGTGATGCATCCTTGTAGGTCACAACTCCAGGGATCTGTCTTTCCCAGGGAGGCTCCTCAGGCAAATTAGCTGTAGGGACTATATGATCCAATCACTTCCAGAATCCTCACCTATGAGGGCATGAGGCTCTGGCGGGGGTGGTTCTAGATATAAAGCATAATGCAAAGAAACAAAAGCAAACAGGAAACAACAGCAAAAGTGTCCTTGAGGCTTTAGTTCAATACATAGGTCTTGGGTTTAATCTCCAGTACCAAATAAATAAACAAATGAATAAATAAATCTCAGACAATTTTACCTCTTTTTTATCTAATGTGCCTAATGAATTCCTAGATTAATCAAAGCAAAAGTCTAAACTTTGCTAAGTTCTTTTAAAACTTTTCATGGCCCCTCTGAGCCCCTCTTCTTACTGGCCCTTCCTACTGATCCAGAAACACAGGCATCCTTGATTATCCCAGAACACATTATGGATCCTTCCATTTGACAGCTTCCATGATGGACTTTCCTGTCTGTATTCACCGAATAGCAATATGGCTCACTCCCATGCCAGTTTCAACTTTTTACTCAAATTCCATTTTCCTGAGGGAGCCTGTACTGAACGCTTTTAAAATAAATCACTCTCACTTCCCAGTAGCATTAATTATCCTTTATGTAACTTAAACACAGTGTCTGACTCGTAGTAAATAGTAAACAAATGTGTTTTAATGAAATAATTAAAATTTTTCAAAGGCTTTCTAAAGAACAGTAAAGTAAAATCAAATGTCTTCTTTTGTCTTTAAAACATCTACCTGTCTCCAACCTCAACTTAATCTCTATCCTTTTAAATTATTTGGCTACATTCACCTTTTTACTCAGTTCTGTACACAGTCCAAAGTATTTTCCACCTCAAGGCCTTCACACTTGCTGTTGCTCCCCCAATCACTTTTTCCTTGACATATTCTCTCAATTTAAACGTCTAATTTTGGATGTTTCTTTTGACTGTCTTAATGTTAAACTCCCACATTGCTGTGTCACAACATGGTACTGTCTGCTTTCCGCTTGATTCGTTTATTATTTTTCCTTGTCCGTTGTTTCTTCTCTATAACAAAATGTAAATCTGAAAATTCATTTATATTGAGATTTTTCTTGCACGTTTGAAGATGAACTCTAAGCTAAAGTGCTCTTCCTAGGAAATAACATGCGCTTTGTAAAGGTTGGGCTGTAGGTGAAAATAAAGCAGCAACACGGAATGACTAGTGAGTGGAAGATCACGGTTTGGAGACACTGGAGAGTTTAAAGAGTCAGCCTATGTTTTCTGAATGTTTGAAGTTCAGTTCCAGTTCTGCCGAATATATATGGTAAAGTGAATATACATTTGGTTCCCTTTGAATCTCTGGTTATGCTTGCTAAACCTGCTACATTTGAATGTATCCTGGGTTTAAAGGAAAATTATGTCTCTCAACTCTGAAGTTAGTAGTTTTTCAAGGAATAAAACTTCCCTACCCGGTGTCTTTACCTATGAAGACAAAATGCCTAACATCATGGAAGTATTATATCATTAAATACTTCCATACGTCATATGCATGAAAAGCATAGACCTATGTGTATGTATATGGCAAATATAAAATGTTTCTCTTCTCACTGTCAAATTTTATTATAAAATTCTTAGTAGTTTAATTAATACTTGCACATATGTGTTAAATATCAAAGTTTTCTTTGACAAAGTAGATAAATTAGGAGAAGGCTATTATTTTTATAAAGGGATAAAATATACTGTGTTTTACACCAGAGATTCAATATTACATTTCCCAATAAATACCTACTCATTTGTGAAATAAACCTTTAAAATATTTCCAATGGTATTTTTATCTATAAAACCAAAGCAATTTCTCTGATTACATAGTATAATGATTAGAAAATGTGAGTTCAATATAAAAAAAATCCCTTCATAAATGTTGAGCTTTAATTGTATATTGTAGGAAATCTGTTTGTTGTATAAGCTTGGTTTGTATTATTATTTTATTGCCTCAAATACTTTTCCTTAGTGAAACTTGTGACTTTCAATTCTTTTAGTTTATTTATTTATAAATTTCTAACAAATAATAACTAGATCTCCTTTATAATATTTATTTAATTATGTAATTGGAACTGTTACCATCATGCATCATCAGTAACAGAAGAAAAATGTTGCCCTTCACTCAAAAGCAAAGACTATGAACTAAAAATTCTAACATCTAAAATAGAACACAATTAATTTTAGTAAGGCAAAGTGCAACAGTAAGGCAAAAAGACAAGATATGTGATAAGCAGCCGTGGGACCTAAAGGTCATCACTAAACATGATTCTCATTTACCCTTTTACTTTTAGTGTCAAGTCTTGTTCTGGCAACACTAGCCCATGAGATTTCTCAAACCATCCTTTTGTGTTGAGCTCGCTTGCTAATTTAAAAGCCTTAGTGATTATGCTGTGTTATGATATTAATGGAAAGGTCAATGAATTCATAAAAATACTTATTTTTTTCCCATTTTATGGCATTTGAACCTTTTCTTCTTTTACAATTTTCAACAAGGTGGATAAATTTCATCTTTCATTTTGCATAAGAAATGAACATCACTTTTCCCTGTCGTGTTCCCAGAGTAAGAATCTCTGAATTGCTTGAAATGGTACATTTCCTTCTTTTAAATAACAACTAGTGCTTTAATGGAAAAAAGAGAAAGGGAAGAAAGTGATTTTTAACAAGACAAGCTGCAATTTAGAAGATGAAAAGGTTAAAAAATACTTTCAAAATCTCATATTAGTCACTTACATAGTGACTGCTAATATTCTTCTAAGCATTCTTTTGAATAGTGTTTTACATTGAAATTATCTTTGTGCATTGTGTCCAAAACATGATAGGTATAGAAAGCTAAGGAAGTTTCAGGTAAGAGAGTAAAAGAAAGAAAACTTTATATAAGATAAAATAGAAATCATTATAATATATATTTGAAAATTTAATATATATCTAATTCTGTGTATAATTTTAATGTTTTTTCCATATACCATACTCATATTGAAAGAATTTCAAATTTTTCTCCTTCTGTGACAAGAGTAATATCACTTGCTCTAAGGTTGACTGAACTTTCTTTCCCAACTGTGGAACTCCTGCACCCACTCCTCCAAATGCTGCCAATGGACAACTGGGAGTCATTGATACATGGCATTCGCATGACTGTGTTCTGGTAAATAATGATTTTTGGTAAAAACAATTTTGAGAATTGTACTGTGATTATGGGTTTTATATTTTGCTTTGACTATGTAGATCCAAGAATTCCTTAGCTTTTAAATTGACAAAAATGGGTAATATTTAAGGAAAAGTTCTGTATGAACACTTTGATGTCCAATATTTATTGGCACCATATCCTTTGGAGCACATTTTTATCATTTACTTACAAATGACTGTATGATATAGTTTAACAAGTTTTATATTGTATAATTCCAGAACTCTGGATGTAGACAGCAAATTACAACAGATTATATAGCATGAATGTTTACTACTATTTCAGTGTTCTGAAATCACACAAGTTGATTTGTGATGCCCTGAATAGCCAACAAAATTAAATGAAAACCTTTTTTTTTTTTAACTGAGTATCAAACTCAGGACTTCATGCTTGCTAGGCAGGTGCCTTGCCACTGAACTATATCTCTGGTCTTTCCTGGAAAAACTTGACACAAAGTATACTTATATCTTCCAAATATATTGAATTTTAAAATGTCTGAGCATACAGTCAGTCTATAGATACACATAGCAGATATATCAAACTATATACCACACACACATTCTGTACTGCATATATCACATACAAGGATACCATACATAAAACACATATATTGCATAGCACATGACTCACAATGTAACACACAAGCAAGAAAGAAAAGTACTGTAAGTGAGAGTCTGTAAAAACAAAGTCTAGGATTAGAGACTACAGTAAGATTCCTGGAAAGAAGTCACAAACAAGTAAATTTCACACTTGGAAAAAAGGAGTTAGAGTTCAAATATTATAGAAAAAATTTTAATAACTAGAAATTATGAGCAACTGTTTTACAATCATTTTTAAATCTTGGTAAAAAACGTATCTTCTTAGAAATATTAAATGTAAATATGAACTGATCTCAACAGCTATAACATGATTTCATACATTTTATTAGACCTATAGAAAAGATAAACTACAATCAGTATTTGTAACACATATCTATCAGAAAATCATTGTGTAAACTGTATACAGAAATTTTCTAATTGAAACAAAAAAGTAAGCTGAAAATCAAAAGAGCTGATAGAAAATGGTCAAAAGATTTAATGGAATGTTTCAGAAAAAAAAGTTTATGTTTCTATTAAATTATCATAATTTATGCTGCTAAATAGGAAAATACAAAATAAATTCATAGTGAGCAACTGTTATGTGAAAGTTTGGCAAACATAGAACTTTGCAAATATCAAGTGCTTGTGATTGGAAAAACTATGGAAACATACAGAAAAGTGCACCTTGCTGTACAATTTTGTAAAATAGTTTTGAAAACTAATATTGGGTGACATTCTCCACTTTATATAGCAAACATTCAATCCCCTTATTGGATGATGTGGAGAAAAATTTAGATGTATACTCCATGAGAAAAGATGAAAAGAAAGTCAAGCAAAGCTGGTTAAGTCATGAAAAGAGAATGAATAAATTGTAGAACCTTAGCTGAACATAAAAATATTATTCTATGAGAATAGTTTGAGTAGCAGTGAAAATTTATTAATTGCCATTGTATGAAACCAAATACTGACCATGCTGTGTAGACATAAGGTGTAGTTTAATTGAGTTGGTTGCCACTTAAGAGTGCAGTATCTTTGGCAGCACTTATACTACTTGCCCATATCTGAGAAGATGAAATATACACACAAGCAGTTAAATTAAATGGGCACATTCCTTACAGATAGCAAAGGGTAAAAAAAACCTAGGATTGAGAGCAAACCTAGGCCTATTCCTCATTTCCTGAAACACACACCTACATTCAGAAAAGTAATCCAGGGCAAATAGACTCTCATCAGTATGTGCCTCACTCACACCACATCTGGGAGACCCCCAAAGGCAGACTGTCCTGGATTTTGTATCCTTGGATGTCACATCTGGTTGCAGCTCTAGATGTTCCTGGGGGGAAGGACAGTGAGAAGATGGGAAAACAAAGAAAAGAGATGAAAGCTGATGTCAGGTGGAATCCTCTCTCCTGATGGTAGGAAAGGAACAGCTCAACCATCACAGCACATTTATTTATACACTGGGAAGGTTCCTGTCAATTTCAACCCCTCTGTTTTGCAACTTTGTATGGCTCCTTTGAGCACCTCCTGTTCTCAAAGCTGGAACAGCTTGTTTACTTGGCTCACCTCAGGCTCTCATGTTCTCAGGACTTGCCTTGCTTTTGCCCTGCCTGTGTGATCGATCTTTAACTTCAGTCAGTCCCCACATCTATTTTTTTGTTTTGTAGTCACAAGCTGTCAGTGGTCAGTTGAAATTGGACGAGTGTTTGGAGGACTCTATAGAAGACCTTCTCATTCTTGAACCCTTTCCATTCTGAGGGAACTCACTCATTTAATCTAATGATTTTCCGTCCAAGGGGTTTAAGTTCTTGCATTTAGCAATTTAACTCCATTAGAATAATCAGTTAATCACCAAGAGTAGTAGGTTACCAATGTAGCTGGAAATTGTTATATGTTAGTGAGTTGAGTTTCCTTTATAGTTAGCATATCACTATGGCATTGTTTTACACAGTTTGTGTTTATACTTTCCGGCAGAATGTTCAAGGTCAAATTAAGGTGAGACCTGTATTAATTATAATCAATCTCTTGCTATCTATGAAGGTTAGTTTAGTCTCATCAGGAATTACCTTGGAGTCATGCACAGCATCTCTTGGAAATTCTGTCAGTGTCAGCTATCTGGATGATTCAGTCATTGCTTGGCCAAGTTACTTTCTGTGAAAGCTTGAGAGATTTTTCTCTCCTGGTGATTCTTCTTAGGCACACTACGTATCATTGATCACTTTTTTCTGTGGTTCCACAATCTCCTTGGTCAGAAGACCAGGGACTCACTGAGTTAGGGGATGTTGCAGCAGAGGTTCTTTTATGTCCTGGGTCCTTTTTGACCTCAAAAAGACTGGGGTCAAAATATTGGCTCCCCTCTTAGCCTATCTTTCTAGTTTTTGTTCTCCAAATCTCAGTTGTTGAACATCCAAAATAGAAGGCTATGACATTACGTTGTAATGGAGGAAGTAAGCTTAGTATTACTGTCATGTCTAAATATCAAGCACCTTAGGACATGATATAGAACCATTATTTTCAAATGACCATGGATATTCTAATATTTGAATCTCTATAGAATGTTAACATATTTTACACAAAAAAATTAGAAATGAAATCATACATAATATTGCAGCATAACAATCATGCTGACATTTTCTAACATAAAGTTCCATTTTAACGTAAAATACCCCTTTTAGTCAATCATCCCTATCTAATACATAAGAAACTTTTACCTAATTTGTTGACCGTTAGTGGGATGTACATCTCATAAATTTTTGTTAAAGGTAGAGATCTGAATCTGAAAGAAAAGTCTATCACCATGAACAATCTCTGTTTTACATTTTTGAAGACCTGTAAATCTGGAGGTATGAATACATTTGTTACATCTCAAGGTTAATAACAAGCAACTGTCATAGCCATATGAAAAACTGTACCAGAGCATGTTCAAGTCAAAAACTTTATTGTCTAGAAAACAATACTTTGATGAATGATCAATGTAAACATATTACAATATTATATTTTAATAACATTTACTGGGGAGTCTCCTGCAAGGCTATGGAGATCTTTGGATGCTTCTATCAACAAACAAGAACTGAATAAGAAAGTACCTGCCTTTGGTACTCAGTCCTATGACAGTGATGCCTCAGAGACTGCTCTGCAGCCAAAAGACAAGGATGGGACTAGACCAGACCAGGATCCAACTGAATTAATTGACCCAGAATGCCCAGGAGATGGTAACCAAGGCTGCTGCTTTCTTATTCATCAATTGGAATTGTGTTCAATAATTTATCCTCACCCTATGGAATTTTTATTTAATTATCTTAACAATTTTTTGATGACATACAAGAAAATCAAATTGTGTATCACTTTGACCAGCTGGCAACCCAGGTGGAAATATGTTTTACATATAGAAACCAAATTGAATTATGAACTAATGACCCAAAAAAGGAAAAGAGAAAAATTGTTAGCTCAAATAAAAAACAGTTGTTCACTGAATGGATAAAGCAACAAACTGACAAATACATGGCTCAACAGATTGGACAAACAGACAAACATCTTACAAAATCAGTGTACTCAAATGTATATGTATATTTTTTGTGGGGGGAGGGAACCAGGAATCAAGCTCAAGACCTCAAGTTTGCCAGCAGGCACTGCACAAACATATTTTTGACCAAATTGATTTATAATAACCTTTTACAATTTTAGAAGTTTAAAACAATAAACAGACTAGTCAGATTTTGTTGTAGATCAATTGGCAGAGATCTCTTAAGAAAAATTTTGAAGGAACAAAATCTTTTATCTATAATCAATGTATAGTTTTGTATTTTGTTTTGTCTTAAGAATACTGGCAACTTTTGTGTTCTCTTCTTTCATGTAACATTCAGCTCGGTTATCTCCAAGCACTCCACAACCTACTCAGATCTTTAATTTCCATTTTTATTATTATCTTCTGGGTATTCTGGGTCAATTCCTTCCTCTGGCCCTATGTCAGGTCTAGCCCATCCTTGTCTATTGGCTGTAGAGCAATCTCTGAGGCATCACTGTTATAGGACTGAGCATCAGCTTCTTGAAAGAAGCTTCATCTCCAGATCTGAGTCCATGATACAGCTAGACAGCATGCTCTAGTACCCAGATATGCCATTCGGCTTTCTAAAAAAGCACAAGCATACCCTTGACCCCATAATTAGCACTGGACTGAATCCCTTTTGTTGTCCAGTATGAAGATCTTTCCAAAGGATCCTTCCCAGCTTTTATTAATTTACCTGACTGAATTGTCTTTCTGCTGCTGTAGTTACATCCCTCATAGGATTTAAAAAGTTAATACTATATACTGCCAAGTGGTATCTACTATGTGGTGTAAACTTTTTTTGTAGGGAACAATTCCCCCCTTTGTTTTTGTAAGTGACTTTTGAGCAGACGGTGAGCATATTCAACAGTTCTTTGATCTTGAGTATTGTAGGAATTCCTGTGGCAAGGGAAATGTGGAAGGTTTTATAAAATATTCAGAATGCAGCACTTGTATAGGCTGGGCCATTGTCAGCCTTAAGTGTACACTGGCAGCCAAGGGTACTAAAGACATCCAAACAATGAACAATGACATGTTTAGTCACTTTGTCAGTGCAGGCAGATGCAAAAATAAATGCTTAGGAAGTGTCTACTGAAATAAGCACCCAGAATAAAGAGCCAAACTCAGGAATATGAGTGACATCCATTTGCCAGAGATGTTTGTAGTGTAATCCTCAGGGTTTAATCCCCATAGAAGGTGAGGGAAAATGTACATGAGGAACATTGTTTAACAATTTGTCGAGCCTATTCTTGGGTTAAATGAAACTGCATAATGCAGAAGCATTTTGATGGAAGGTGGCATGGGAGGCAGAAGTCTGTTGCACAGTATCTGAGGGAGTAATAATAGTTCATGGCAGCAGGAGACAGCAAAAGCAGCAAGACTGGGGGTGGGGAGAGTAAGTCTCTTTTTCTCCCCTACATTGTAAGCAGATTACCCCCCCCCCAGGGAGGGTATAGCATGCACACTATCTCTATGCCCTCCTCCTGTAGAGGATACTTACAAAGTGAGGACCCTGGCCCACTGCTGAGTTACTCAATTAAGCTTCCAAACTTCTCAAGTTGACAAACTATACCAACCATTCCAATCCTCCCCTTGTCAACTTGGCAACTAGACACCTATTTTTTAAATTGGTTTCCAGACACAAAGACATTTTATCATTTCACAACTTGAACATCAAACAAAGGTCTAACAGCCCTGAAGAACCAGTATTGAGTCTATATTAGAATCGTAACATTTCACCCTCACAGTTGAAACAAGCCGCATTTTTCCTCCCACTTCCCTTGTCCAGCCCATGCTGCAGGCTCAGTGGAGTTCTTTGGTTTCCTGGGGGCCTGTAAGAAGTGGTTAGAAGGGTAGAAAGCAGTAGCTTCTCCCTGTTAAATAACTCTTTAAAGTCTGTGGAGGTTCAGATAGATTTGTGCTACTTTAGTTTTTCTTAGCCTGGTTTTACACTGATTTCCCACCTCCTCCCAGTTATGTATATTTACAATTCCTTCTTCTGGGAACAAATAAATGAACTCAAGAAATTTAGCTAGCCATGCATTGTCAGTATATTAGAAACTAAAAATTGATATAAGGAAGCAAAAAAGATCAAAATAAATGTAGAGTTGTATTGATCATTAATTTGGAGCAAGTACTCCTGTAGTAAACAACAGTTTTGAAAAACAACAGAGTTTGAGAATTAACACTACCAGATATCAAGATTTACTACAAAGCCATAGTAAGACAGTGATCTGCTAGAGTCAGACTATTACCAGCTCATGAAAGGCAAATGTTGAATTTTTTCTAGTTTTACAAGTTGGTTGTGGTGATATTGGTTGTTTGATACTGTCTATTGTGAGAATATTTTTTAAGCAAAAATCATCAAACACAAATCAGGACTATACTATAACCCAATCACTAGAAGCCTGCCATGCTAAACAGGGCCATACCAACTCAGGGAAACTGTCCAAGTTGTAACATCCCTATTGTTTGGCAGGGGTTTGGCAGGCCCTGCTGGAAGTTTCCTGGCATAGGTCAGCCTTCCACATCAGTTTCACATCTCCACTCATCTTCCCAGTGATATTCTTATTTACACCTTGTAAAGATAGTAGGAGATTTTGTTTAAAGGACAGATAGTGACTCTGCTGCACCTACAGATGCAACAGAGCAATTTTTGGCAAAATGCCCCCCACATCCACAGCTAAAACAAGTAACCCTGTTTTTTCCCTTTCCTCTAGGCTGTGGATGAATAATCTGAGTGATAAGTACTACCAAGGTAATCCCCTGAAGATATGAGAGGCCAATGTCTGCACAAATTTGAACCATTTCAGCCAGCGTAGGCCATTTTTGAAAGCTCTTAAAACCTCTTTATACAATTTGTCTGCATTTTCAAAGACTAATTATTCAATGATTAATGGATGACTTTATTTTATGAAGGATGGAAATCTCAGCCTGTGTGATTTAGCAAAATTTCCCTGAATTGAGAAGGCAGGAATTTCTGCTCATTTCTCAGTTAAGGTTACTGATGGCTTTATAAGGTGGCCATTTCTTTACCATCATTTTCCCACTCAGAACTTGATTTTAAAATAGTGCTCCAAGCCAAATCCTTTGTGATTGTTTTAATAAACAATTGTTTACAATTGTTACAATCATTGAAACACTCCTGATTAGCAAATACACAGAAGTAAATACACTTTACAAAGCAAATACACTTTACAAAGTGTTACAATCATTGAAACACTCCTGATTAGCAAATACACAGAAGTAAAGTAAATGTAAGAATCAAGAATAGAACAAACAGTTCCATATACATCTGTGGATCTTGAGAATATGTTTGTCCCATGTTTTAATTCCTGATAACCTCTTTAGCCCTCATGAACCCAGTGTTTTTCTCTCCTCAAGTTTTACACCTGGTAACAACAGTATAAATTCTCCCCATTTTGCATGCACGATGAGACGTGTCCTCTCACCGACTGATTTATTCTTACTATGGTCCTTGTTCAGATGCTATATGTCATGTCCTGCTGCAGCTCTAGATGTTCCTAGGGGAAGGACAGTGAGAGGATGGGAAAACAAAGAAAAGAGATGAAAGTCGAAGTCAGAGGGAGCCCTCTCTCCTGATGGCAGGAAAGGAACAGCTCAACCATCACAGCATATTTATTTATACACTGGGAAGGTTCATGTCAATTTCAATGCCTCTGTTTTGCAACTTTGTATGGTTCCCTTGAGCACCTCCTGTTCTGGAAGCCAGAACAGCTTGTTTACTTGGCTCACCTCAGGCTCTCATGTTCTCAGGGCTTGCCTTACGTAGCCCTGCATGTGTGATTGAACTCCAGCTTCAGCCACTCCCAACAGTTGGTCAACATGATCTAGTGCATAAGGATTGAAACCACTCTGTTTCTAGGTGGTACTGGAAAAATGTGGAACACCCAGCAACTCTTCAACTCAGGATGTTGCTTTAGCAACGCATTCCACAGTTACCCTTGAGAACTTCAAAGGAGAAATGTGAAAGAACTGGGTCTGTCCACTGCCACCCAGAGAAAGACACACAGAGGTACTACATCTAAATAGATATTACTTGGTAGAATATAGAATCAAAAATAATTTCCTGATTGGACTTCAATCTAATGACATTTTCAGTCTTATTTTTAATGCCAAGACACACTTACGTATTTAATTATTTTGAAACATGGACTGTTAAAATCACTTTAAGTCAGGAGTCCACCACCTTCAGGCCATGGACTAGCATCTGTCAGTTAAGAACCTAAATGCACAGCAGGAGGCCAGTGGCGAGTGAGGAGTGAGGATGCCCTACCATGAATAATGCATGCAAGAGATCTAGCTAGGTTATGCTGCTCTTTTGAATCACCCAGAAACCATAACCTCAACCCCCACCTACTCCGGTCAGTGAAAACATTGTCTTCTGTGAAACCAGTCCTTGGCTCCAAAAATGTTGGAGACCTCTGCTTTTAGCCATACTGAATATACTTTTCAAATTTTTGTAGAAGTAAAGTGTGATCTTTAAAAAAAATCTCCTTCCTTTGTGGATTCTTAAATAAAATATTTTAAAAGCCCTTGAGGACCCGAATCAGAGATACATTAAACAAGTGTAAAGGGAATGCTTAAGAAATTTTCATTATCTCCATTTTCAATTACTTTCTTTGTGAGCAAATAGCAAACCTTGAATCACATATGGTTATGATGACTGTAAAAAAAAGATTTTTCATAATGATAAGTTATCAATTCAAAATTATGAGCCTTTTAGAAAACGTGTCATTTTTGGCATAACTTCAGTTTAAAAATAATACAGAAATAGATCAAATATGATAAGTAACAGGCATACATGAGAAATGTTTGATTTCTTCCAGGTCAACTTGTATTTCAAAAAGAGTATCTTTAACTTAAAATCACATCAAAGTTATACCTTAGAAATTTTGAAGAGCAATATTATAGTTGTGTGTAGAATAGTGAAACTTTCAAAATCACCAGGATAATACTCAAGGTCTTGCTGAATTTATGATAAATGCTTCATTTTATATCGGCTAGCCTACCTATTCTTTTTATTTCATCTTTCACATCTTTAAACACAAAAATCAATATGAGTTACAATTTGCTACTTATGCAAAAGTTTATAGCAAATAAATAGAGAATATTAATACTGGCAGTTTACCTAATGAGATGCTGTTTCAAATGTGCAAACTTAGCAAATGACTTGTAAAGTGTCATTGGAAATTAAAAGTAGCAACATTTCATGAAGAGTTGCAGCAACCAGAAACTGAAAAATGTCTTTAGTCAATTCAAATTCAACTTTTGCGTTTTTGACAAGATGATATAAACGTATAATCCAAAAATAAATACAATTATGCTCTAACATCTGATTTTTTTCATGAGGAAATTTAGGGAATAACAAAATGGAATACTGTTTATGTGATTCTGAATCTGCTTTGTAAATTGCTATGATTTATTGTTATAAAAAGTTCCAATTCATCCTTTATTTCAGATTGCGTAAGGCTATTGGAGCAGTGAAACAAAAATGGCAGGTAGACTCAGTAAAAAGTGTAAGACTGTGCAGTAAATATAAAGTAGATTAGCATGAACTACACTCAGCAGTTTGGATTTCAAATTAATGTAATCATTTCAATTATACTAATCCCATAGTTTTTATGTAATAAAAGGGAAAATTTTTGCCATGTCTTATTTCAATGATAACATTAAATAGTTTAAGGACTCTTTAATGATGAAAATTTATATTTATATAATAATGAAGAGAGAATATTTTTAAAGATCAATAATAACAACTCTAGGGAACAGCACCTGCATTTGTTTGGAACAGCAACAGCAGTTGCAATTTTTCATACAATTCATTTTGATAATTTTGTTTAACGGTTTCCAACAAACTGAGGTGCCAATAGCTACATAGGTAACCATGGCAAAGGAAAATAACTTAAATAATTTTATAATGAGATATTTGTGAATATTCTGCTCAGGCTAAAGTCAATCAAAGTTGTTTTTATTCAATGAATACATCACCTAAATTAGAAGACATTTTGAAAAATGAGTGGTAGGAGAAATATGAATCCATAGATTAGAGTTTAGGATGTAGGCACCAATCAAAGAAAATTTTAATTAAAAAGATTACATGATAGTGGATTCTAGAAATCATAAACCACCTAGCAACATTTATCCAATTACATAAATTAGTGTTTCAAAAATATAAATGCCTAGAGCAAGCATAATTATTCATACCACATTTGTACTCCATACTGTTTTCACCTATATCAGTTCTCATTTCCTTAGATAAAAGATGTCTCCTTTTTTGTTTGCCACTACTTTAAAATTTTTTTCTTGTACAAGATTTCAGAAACTTTTATTTAAGTTGTAATATATCATTTTGTATTCCTTGTCAGAATTTTATTTCCTGCAGGAATTTCATGAACTCCTTGAGAGATAACAGGGTTTCTGCTTATTCAACCATTGGGCAATTGTTGCAATAGAACCCGGGGTGTAACAGACCTTTAACTATTGAAACTGAAGAATTGAGAAAATCTACTCATTAAGGATTTCGACACCTGCTTCACAAGATGTCAGAGTGTTTTACTTGCTCTTTAAATTTCCTGCATGATAATTTAATGTGAATACCCTGTGAACTTCGGAATATTTTTAAAGTGTGTATATACATACTCATAAAAATTAAATTAAACACAGAAACATGTTACATAAAGTGTATGCTTTTCTAATTTATTCCTCTTTTGTCCTACTACTACTATCATGCCTCTCCTCAGAGGCATTCAGACGTTGTAAGTTTGCTGTTTAGTATTCTAAAATTTTCCACTACAAGTATGTGTTTTCTTCCTTACAAATTCTAAAGTAAATAAGCCCAAATGTATATAGAATTATTTTACCTACCTTCTATCATTTTATCCCATTTGGAAAACATCATTAACCTAGTATACATGATTTCACATATTTTCTATGTTTATAAAAGGTACAATTACATAAGTATTGTCTGTTATAATACATAAGATCACAAAATGAGCAATACAATGAAAATTTATATTTCCTCTTTTAAATGTACCTTATATATAAATACTTAGATAAGAGAACATTCTGACCAGGAATGTGAAATGACATATTACAGCTTAAATAAGTTTATAAACTTACACAAGAAAATTCACCCACTTAGACAACCACACATACCAAACTGTGAATATTCCATTTTACTCATACATTTTTAGATGTGTAGTAGATCCATACATTTACTATGCATTTTTCTTAAAATGTAATGATTGCTCTATAACTTTGATTGTATACCTGTTAACTTTATTTCTCTAAGACAAAATACTAATGAAGGATTATTTTGATTTAATTGTACTTTATTTTGAAGAGATTTGCTAAAGCTTTAGACATCATAGCTGCTTTAGCAGATTTTTATTGAAATAAAGTTTTGTGTTTATATTAACTTTGAGATAATCTTTTTATCATGCTAAATCATATATCCATTTTTCAATATGTCATCTAGAAACATGGAAATTTCACTATCTGGAAATTTGTTTAATTCCCCATTTTTGTATGTTAGTAAGATTTTATTCTTAATTACAATAGAATGTGTACCTTTTATTAAATATTTATATTTTTATCCTGCTGCTACTTTTTGCTGGGTTTTCAGTTTTAATTTTTAGTGCTATTGACTGAAATCAGCATTTTAATCCATTATCAAATTATTGTTCTTTACCTCATCACTATCAATATTGGACCTCAGAGTTTTATTCATTTGAATAATTTTCTTCGCCAAACCATTAGATTAAAATTACCTTCCTATTTGCATTTCTTTGCTAATCATTAACTTGGCCACACGTTTACTCATAGAACTATTTTCTAAAGAACCACCCTACCTGAACCCTCTTGCTCTCTGTGTGTGTGGGTTAGGGTGGAGTAGCAACAGAATGAGCCTTGCGAGTCACTTGCATGGGTCACACTTCAAAGTGTGCTTGAGTGGGTGATGGAGACATGGCTTCAGGGTCCATGTCTCCTTCCTGGCCTCTTTTTCTTCTGCATTTTTCTCTGATCTCCATCCCAGAAGCCACAATGTAAGTAAGCAGTTTAACTCCACCACCTCTTGCTGTTAGGTTTTGGCCTGAGTGCTAGCTGGCAATATATTCAATCTCTTTAAAATATGAGTCAAATTGTACATATACCTTTAAATTGTGGCTGTCAGATATTGGTTACTCAGGGAAAACTAACTAATAGAAAATAAAATGTTAATATTTGTCTCTATTTCTTGATGGCTAGGACCAGTTGACTTCCTTTTTTGTTTTTATTCTAGTTTACAAAATACTCTTGGTGTAAATTTGTAATAGAGGATAAAATTCCATTCTTGATGTTTGACCACTGAGAGACTGCAGACTCTACCCCTGCCATTTTCTCCTTTGCACCACCTTGGGTGTGCCTGGCAATAGAGGATGACACTACTTTCCTTGGCACAAACCATTCCTTACACATGGAAGTATCATGTGGGGCCCATGTGACTACCCCAGCTCCCTGCCTTTACTATAGACCAAACGTGAGCACATCTTCTGGGATCACTTTGCTACTCATTATCTAGGTCATAAACTTTATTTCTTATTCTTTGGTACCTGTGTACCATTTACCCTCATGTCTATTATTTCCTGTGGGAGTAGAGCCTCTCCTCAGCATCCACTAGGAAAGCTAATTACCAAATAAGGCAATGTCATATTTAATAGTCTTTACTAATGCTGCCTAGGAGCCCATTATTATTCTTTGGGATTCTGTACACAATAGAAGACAATGCTAAGCCAAAATAAGAACTTAAGGATATTACAAAATGCAAATGAATTGTAGTTTAAGCTATCATTTTCCATTCTACTGGATCTTTTTACTTTTTATTCAAAAGTTAGTTTTTAAAATCTTTAAACATTCATCAAAAGATAATTCCAAATTTAATGTTACTATAGTAATGTTTGATTTTTTTTGAGATTTTTGTTAGTAATTGCTATATAATAACTCCTTTAAAACTCATCAAAATGCTATAATCACTGTTATTAGTACTCTTTTACAGATAAATAAATTGAGACACCAGATATGGACAGTTCACTAAATACACACCACAAACCAATCTAGTAAGTTTAAAATCCACATTTGTATTCATAGCTGGATGAAAAAAAGAGATAGTGATTTCTGAATCGGGTTCAAGATAAAACCAAGGAGCCAGAGATGGTGCCAATTAGAATTTAAGAGCCTTTATTAGCCAGCTGGCGACTGGACAGCAGGACCCACGCAGGGAACCACTGTGCAGTGCCAAGTGAAGGGACAGCCAGGTATTTATGTACTACAACCATACCTGCGGTGACAATAGTTTCAATTAAACATGCATCTATGATGTCCTGGTTGCCATCCCTGTTGACAATGGTTACAATTACACATACATCTAGAACATCCTGGTTGGCATACGTGCTGGGGCACGGTGCACTGAATAGGCCTGAGAATATGGAACTAAGTTACATTCTCGGGGGGCGGGGGTAGCCTCACAAGCAAGGGAGTGGGGAGGTACAGCCAGGGTTCAGTAGTTTTTCTATTATGTCAGCCTATGACAATTTCATGTTTGACATTAATATGTAGCATGTTCTAACTTTTGACAGAATCTCAAAAATGTTATCAAACCAGCATGACAACTACTATTTATAATGTCCATATCCAAAACAATATGGTAGAAATATTAAGAACCAGTGTACCCCTTGAAATAAAACCAAATTATAAGTGAACTTTTTAAAAAATAAAACAATTACAACCCCTTTCAGCCTGAAGAACCCAGATAGGTCATCACCCATTTCTCCTTCACAGCAGTTCGGGATATTTCTTCAGAGAGGGGAATGTTACAGGCAGCTGAGTTAGTTAGAAATATTATAGGAAGTCAGGTAGGACCAGGCCCTCAGGAAAGCAGACACAGAGGACCAGATGTCTTGTGGCCTTGAAGGAGACAGACACCTCCTGCTATAAACCAGATCTCAAGACAAGGCAGAACAAATACAACCACACCCTAAGTAGAAAGATCAGGGATTAACATTCTAAATTGGTATGGATCACCTTGACCATCCCAATCCCCTATAGGAAGAGTCACTGATCCTTAAGAATCTTGGCTTGCTACATGACTCGCTTCCCTATTCATCCCTGATTTGGTCAATTTTACCTGAACAATTAAACGTATTGGTTGACCATAGTTCTGTCCCACCTCATGCTTGTTTGCCTTATAAGTTCCCAGGTTTTCCCCATCCCAAGTGGTCTTATAAAAGTCTCTCGAAAAGCCAAAATCTTTGGTAACCCACTCAGGACCCTTTCTGTCTCTCTCTCAGACAGAAGCTTTCTCTCTCAATAAATATATCCTGCTCGTAAAAAAAAATAAAAAAAAAAAACAAAGAAGCACTGGAAATAGCAAGAATATTTTATATAAATTCTATTTTTCCTGTATCTCAATAAAGTTGTTTCATTTTATAAAGAAATTATAGTTTATATATTTCAGTTATTTTTAAATCTTTTTTCAGTTTTCATTTTTTATTAGTACATGTTTACTCCAAGCATGTACTGATAAAATATAATGTGTACATTATTATATGTGTATATTATATAAAATATAATGTATATATTCCTCATGGAGAGTTGATACCTGTCCATAAAACATTTTAATCTTTCTTCCATCCCTTTCTCTTCCCCTTCTTCCCCCAGTCCTCCATCTCTTGGTACCTATCCCTTTTGCAAAGGATCTAGCTCCCTAGTTTGTATTATTTATCTTTTATGTTGCTCTTTGTTTATATTTTTGTTTCTGTTATACAAGAAAAAGTTATTTTGAAACACTAAATCATAACTAAATTATAACAAATGCATTATGACTGAATATGCATGCTTAAAGTCTGAAAAAGTACACTTTTTTTTTTTTTTTTGCGGCACCAGGGATTAAACTCATGACCTTGGCACATGCCAGGCAGGCACTTAGGCCACTGAACTAGATCCCTGGCCCTTGTGTTTTTGAGACAGGGTCTCACTATACCGTTCAGGCTGGCCTTGAGCTCACTTTGTAACCCAGGCTGATCTTGAACTCACAACAATCCGCCTGTCTCAGCCTCCCGAGTGCTGGGATTAGAGGTGTGAGCCACCACGCCCAGAAAATACACTTTTTTTAAATATGTATCTGTGATTCAAGTTCCTGGATTTGGAGAAAGAATATTTATAGTTGTCAAAAGTTCAGCTAAATTATAATAAGCCTTTACTTCTCAGAGTAAAAAAAAAAAAATTCTGTTATTTGGTCCCTAATAGCTTCTACAAGACTTGATCTGTAGTTAATGCCTTTTCATTCCTATAAATAATGCTAATATTTCGCAGTTTCATTAATCAAAGACAAAATCTTAACCATGAATTTTGGAAATGTCAAATGGCAACTGTCAAGTAGTTTTGATGATGAATGAAATAATTTCTCCATGACTACAAATTGAAATGAAAGCTGATAGAATAGTAGAGCATGGGCTTTAAATATGTTTGAGAGATCCATTTATAGATAATAAAGTTGAAATTAAAATAATTTAAGTGGTGCATGTTAAATCACACAGATGGTGAATGTCAAAGTAAGTACCGCAAAATGAATCTCAAGACTCGATATAAAGGCGACTATCCACTATTAACAGAGAGTGTCAGTGTGTATGCCTGGAATTGGAAGTATAAAGTTAGAAAATTTTATCTTCCCGTGCACCTCACAAAATTTTTGATAAGTTAATATTGTCAGAATGCTCAACTATTTATCTTGGGAAAACTAAGTGCCAGAATAACTGATTTAAAATATGGTATGATATGGTATGATACTACAGTAGACCCTGATCCTGATTCTTTCTCCATTTCTTGTTAAAAGAGCTTGACATTTTGTGGCTTTGCACTAATGTATCTGTGGTACCATTTGAATTGTTGAAACCAGGAAGAAGCTATATTTACTCTTCGAATTCTGTACTTCCATCTATGCACTTTGATAAACTCTTCATAGAACTGATTGTCTGAGGTCCTGAGGGTGAGAAGAGATGACTTTTTTTTTTTTTTTTGCGGCACCAGGGATTGAACTCACGACCTTGCCTTTACCAGGCAGGCGCTTAGGTCACTGAGCTAGATCCCCGGCAGATGACTTTTTTTTTCCATTTTGCAAACTATGAAGTTTCAGTCAACATAAAGCTATTGTGCATAACAATGAATATGAAATTTTCACTGTGAATCTTCATTAATTAAACAAGCACTTAAAAATACAGAAACAATGAAATGAAAGTAGTATTCTTTTGCTACTTTTCAGACACCTGAAAAGTTTTCTTTTCATAACAGTCTTCTACATTTATAATTGGGAACAAACATTTAATATAAATATTAAGCAGTTGGCAATTTTTAATTTACTGACTATAAGTTCAAATTGACTTAAAATCTATTTTCATATAAGGAAGTAATGAGATATACTGAAAAGTATATATAAATATACCACACACATGTGTAGTACAATCTGTTCATATGTGAATGAGTGAAAGTGGGACAATGATTATTACCTTTTTATTCCTGTCTCCTCTTCTATAAAAAAGTATGTGCACACATAATCTTATTTGATTTAAAGCATCTTTCAATAATTTATCAGCAATCCATAGACATTTTTCTTTGTTTTTTGCAACATTGATTTATCACGTGTACTTAAATCCTAAATGAAGCAATTATAAACTCTTCAACATCAAGATGCAAATTGATTTTGCCTGGCTACCAATGGGAAGAGCAGAAGTTCTACACTTCTTGTTAGTTGTAACAGAACTATAAATAAACAACCATTTGGTGTTTCACTGCAAGTTGGATTTAACTTTCTTGACATGATTGAGTTGTCAATAAGCCAGCACTAGGGTGACTTACTGGGTTCCAGAGCTCAAAATGTTTCCATAGGGTGCCCATCTGTTGCTTAACTTTAATGACGTGTATGTATTAAAAGGATAATAAGTGCCTATACTGAAAGTGAGGGTAGTACTTACAATTTTATCAAAGTAAGTTTAAAATTATTAGAATATGGACTCTATAAGAAAATCGGTTGATACCTGCTTTTCCTCAGTCATTCATTGTCATATAGCAACCTGTCAAAGTATAGATTTAAAATAGCAATTTAAGTTTATTTTAAAATCTGAGATGCAAATAATTAGAATACTGAAGACAGGTAAATTTTTTAAAAAATTCGGTCATAGAATTATTATTTCTTTCTGTATATCCCAGAGCTCACACATTACCAGACTTATTAGCAGACATATTAGCAGTGGACCATGACAAACATATATATATGAAACATTGAAAGAATAGGAAATGAAATGCCAAATTATCTTCAATGTTTCAGAGAAATAATGTTCTAAATTTCTCATAAACAACTTGAAATTGGACTAGCTTGGTGAACAAGAATTCCACATAGATTTATTGGGCATAAATTGAAACCAAAGCATGTAAATTCATCATCTGTTTGTGATACCCAAACTAAGGAATTCCAAGCTGAAATGAGAATGTTGATTAACTTAGTTTTCCACATGAGCTGCTTTGCATGAACTGTAAATGGGAATTGTCCTTAATTCTACACAGAATATAATTACATTAGTGAGATGAGTGGGTAAAGGAGCATCATTCCCTGACACAGAACTCACCTATGGAAATGTTGGAAGTAAATAACCATCAAAATCAAGTAATAAATAGTGCTTTTTAGATATTGAATATGATGTTTTCTAAATTACACATGGAAAATTATCTTAAATAATAATCTTTTTCTTGCTTTTTCCTATGGTACTAAGGATTAAAATCAATGAAATAGTGATTTTAATCCTCAAAAGATTTAAAAAGCCAATTAAGATTTTACCCATCTTCTCCTTTAGCCAAACTATATATCCTCTCATTTTATCCTTTCTTATATTTTCTAGATTATTGAGACAAGAATTTATGCAATAAAGGAATGAAATATAAATACTTATTAAATGGTATAAAAATCATTAATGCCATTGCATTGTATGCATGTATACGCATACACGCAACTAAATTTATTTAATCAATTGAGTTTAGATTTACTAAGTGAATTGAAAGTGTAGGCACTTGCTTGTGTTACTGGTAGGATTAGATTTCTAAATTGTGAGATAAGAAACAGAAGGAGGAGGAAGTTTTACAGAAATAGGAATTTAGGATATAAGCAATTATTTTCCAATGTATCTCATTTGGGATAATTGGAAACTGGATATTAAGCTTCAAAGAAGATATGTAATTGTAGTAGATCCTGTGAAGAAAGTAAAAGCATTGAAAAGATAATACATATGACAATGCAATGACAATATTGGGAAAGGGGAACTTTATGAAATGCTAACCTTACAGGCAAAGAAAAAACTGGATAGATTGCATTGGTTTCAAATCTAAAATGTCAAGATCTTAGAACAGATTAGCTTCATATCTGGAAAAAACAAAAAAAACCTGAAAACCAAAAAAATAAAGAAAACAGAGTTGGGCAAGTCGAAAAGCCCAGATGCTATTTAGACTCTTTAGACATCTGAGGTCATAGGGGAAAAGGGTATTCAGAGAACTGAAAAGTAGGTGCATCCGGAGACAGCCAAGAGAGGCTTCACTACAGAGGAATCCACAGAATGTGTAAAATGGTAAGAATACATACATGGGGAATTTGGTGAGTTTAAACTAGCATAAAACTAAGGCATTCCTTGGGTGTTAAAAGTTTTAGTGGAACTCAAAAGCTTTTATGGATTCATTTGGGAAATTCATCAGGTTTTGTTTTGTTTTGTCTTTTCTTTTAATTATTACATGTCTGTAGTACATAATGTTTACATCCCTTGTGAGGAATTGTTACATGTACACGACATATCTTAATTCCTTTCTTTCATCTCATTTCCTTTTCCTTCTCACCCCTCCAGCCATCTTGGTTCTTTTCCTTTTTTGTATCTATCTGCACACATTATGATTATACTTCTTGTGTGGAATTTGTATGTATGTATAACACATTTTATTTCCATTTTTCATTTACTTTTCCTCGCTTCAAGCCCACCCTCTATCTCTTGATCTGCTTCCCCTTTGAGAAAGTTTTCCCTTCTTAATTCCAATTATTTATCTTTTACTTCGATCTTTATTTATACTTAGAGTTTCTCACCTAAGAGAAACTTTGGAATATTTAAATTTTTGTGTCTGACTTATTTCATCTATCACCATGCTCTCAAGGTACATGGAGGAAAAAAACAGCTGAAAAGATTTTGCTCATGGTTCTAGCAGAAAGAAGACTAAGCATTGTGAAATAGACACAGAATGTTCTCTATTTCAAAGTGTACTCTGTTCTTCAAAAGATATTGTAAGAGTCATATGTCAGCTGAGAGGAGTACATTTCTCCTGCTCTAACCTCTCTATTCTGGCTGGCTCATCTGAAAACAAAAAACATAGACATAAAACTCAACTAGAGTCACAGTTATAAAGAAATAAACTAGGAATGCTGTAGCCAAAGAAAGGTATAAGAGTTTGTGGAACACAGAAAGATCACTGGAGAAGCAGAGGGGCATACTGTGGCCAAGGAAACAAAACCATTGAGTCTAAAAATAAATTAAGAATTATTCAAATCTGAAATGCAAAAAGAATAAAGAAGAAAAAAGCACAAAAAAAGTTATTCAGATTCAAAGCACGTAACATAGGGATACATAATATTTAAGAAGAACATTAAAGGAAATAGAACAGAAGCAATAATTTAAACAAGAATGTTTAAGAACATTCCAAAATTAATGATCAGTGACGATCACAGACCTAGGAAGCCCAGGGAACATTAAACAGGATAGATTCTTAAATTTGAAAATAAAAGAATCCAAGAAATTAAAAGCACAAGTTTTTTCTTTTTTTTTTTTTTTTTGGTGCCGGCGATCAAACTCATGACCTCGTGCTTACCAAGCAGGCGCTTATGGCACTACGCTAAATCCCCGACCAAAACCACAAATTATTATTCATGTTATCATCAAACTGCGATAAAGGAAAAACAAGAGAGAAATTTTGAGAAAGTGTCCCTTAATCAAATCAGTGAGATGTATTCAAAGCAGGGTTTATGGGAAGATTTATAGTATTAAATACATGTTCCACAGAGGCAAAATGATGCAGACCCAGTAATATAGGCTTCCACTTTAGAAAATTAAAAAGCTTTTAAGACTAAAGCAAACAAAATAAAAACATAATAAATAGTATTAAATCGGTAAACCTGAAAACAATCAAGAAAATAAATGAAACCAAAAGATTCATTAGAAAGTTACAGGAAATTATAAAGCTCTATTATATCCTACCAGGGCAAAGAGATTAAAAGAAATAACAAAATAAAAGTTCGTTGTATCAGAATTGAAGAGAGATTCCACTGATTTTTATGGCTGATTCTATGGTTATCAATATACTAAAAAATGAGTGTTAACAAATTTATGATCATAAGTTTAATTTTAAGGGAATTAGAGAGCTCTTTGAATGATCAACTACTAGAAATGAATGAATGTCCATAAGACTATTAAATAACTTTAGTAAATAACTTAAAACCTGCCAAGAAACAAGCACTGGCCAGAATTCTCCCCCAGTTTTTATAAACATTTAAGCACTGGTTAGCTATAATCTTTCCATAGAATAGGAGCAGCCAGAACATTTTCAGAACTCACTCTGTGAGACCACACTTGACCTAAGTACAAATCAGAGGATGGCATTGGAAGAAAGAAAATTTACAAACCTATCTTTCATGGACATAGAAACAAAAAACCTCTATAAAATATTATCACATTATACATAACAATGCATGAAATGAATTTGTCACACAACTAATTTAGATACACGGTAGGCATGCTAGGCATGCTTAACATTAAAAAATCTATGATTATAATCTATCATACCAACATATTGGAAAAGCAATTATGGGACTGTATAAAGTAGTACAGCAACACCAATTAACAATAAAAACTATCAGCAGACTGAAAATCATGGGATATTTCTCAACTTGATAAAGAATAGCTGTAAAAACTTACAACTAGTATCATATTGATGTTGAAAGACTAGATATTATCTTCCTGAGATCAAAAAAAGTCAAATATGTTCCCTATCATAATAAAAATTTAATATTATAAACTGGGAAGGGAAAAAATACGTTTTTAGGAGATAACAAGAATGTTTTTCTGGAAAAGAATTTACAGGAAAATACTTGAAAATGATAGACTATAGCATTCAAGACCAATTTAATAGTCAAATGTTTTCTTTTATGTTATCCATGAATAACAGGCATCCTAAATCAAAAGACCATCTACAATAGCACATACATAGAGACAGAAAAATGAAATAATCAGTTATAAACCTAACAAAATATGTACAGGATCAATTTGCAGAAAAAAATACAATGTTGATGAAAGAAATTAAAGAAGTTCTAAATAAATTCACAAATTCAAAGAATAAATATTTTTACTATTCAAGCTCTTTCCAACTTTATTTATAGATTTGAAATAATTCCAAGGAAACCATAATTTCAAGGGTATTCTGTAGATACTAACAAACAGATTCTACAATTTATTTAGAAACAAAAAAGACCTAGAATAGCCAACAATCCTGAATAAAATCAATGTGAAAGGACTCAAGTTACCAAAGTTTTAACACATCATAAAACTAATGAAAATGAAGAAATGAAACAAAACTGATTGTCCATAAATGGGTTTATAACTAATAGATATATTTTTGGCAAAGCAAAAAGCCAACTCAACAAAAAAATTATGACATTACAAGAAAGGAAATCGATAGACTTAGCTATCTTTCATGGACACAGTTTCACAAAACTATGAAACTTCTAGGAAAAAATCTGACACGTTATCATTTATGTAGATGTAAATTTAAAACTATAAAACTTCTAATCATAGTAATAGGAAAAAAATCTGTTACTTAGGACTTGGTGTATTTTTAGAGACAATACAGAAAGCAAAATTTTATTACAATTAAATCTTCTACTCCTGAAAAGCACTAGTAAGAAAATATAAATTACTCAGGCATGGTGGCGCATTCCTGTAATCCCAGCACTCAGAGGCCAGGGCAGGAGGATTGTTGCAAGTTTGAGACCAGCCTGGGCTACAAAATGAGCACAAGGCCAGCCTGAACTGCATAATGAGACCCTGTCTCAAAAGATAACAACAACAAAAAAAAACCAAGAAAATATAAATTGCGCTGCTAAGACAAAATATTTGAAAAATCACTTGTGTCATAACTCATGTCTAAAATAGAAAAAGAACATGTAAAACTGAACAGTGGGTAAACAGCTCTACAAAAAACCTGTCAAACATTCTGATCAAGCACCTTATCTAAAAAGATACATAGATGGCCAATAAACATAGGAATTGATTTCAACATTAGATATCATTAGGGAACTGTGAATTAAAACATCAATGGATACCACTGCATACCTATGAAAGGAAACAACCAAACCTTGACATTACCAAATATTAGTGAACATGTGGTGCTACAAGAATTTTGTTTCATTACTGGTGGGAGTATAAATGCTATAACTATATTGGAAAGTGGTTTAACCAGTAATTACAATGTTAACATTACCTTTCATGCAATTCAGAACTCATGGTCCTGTTTACCTAATTCATTTGAAAACTCATATCCACACGCACAACAAAATATACATGAGAATTTTGTCGTTTTTTTCTTCCATACTATCCCAAAATGTAAGCAATCAAAATTCCTTCAATATGTGAATGAATAAAAAAAAAGTACAGTGTATTCACACAGTGAAATATTATAGACTATTACTCAGTGTTATAAAATATAAAACCATTCAAATATGTGGAGTTATTTTTTATGTATTTTGCATTATTCAGCGTTTTGTTTCTAGGACCAAAGACCTGACATACATAACTGAATGGAGAAGGTATTTATTTAGCTTGTATTTTTAGAGATTTCAATCATGGTCAGCCAGCAAGAAGGCAGAAGCATAATGGTGGATAGGCAAACCAGAGCAAAACTGCTTAGTTCTCGGCTGCTGGCAGTAAGAGTGCAGGGACAGCACCAAAAAGGAGGAATTGAGAGTCTAGCTACAGTATCGAAGGTCATGCCTCTGTGACCCACTCAGTTAAATCCAGACATAGCTTTACTGTTAGTAATCGCTAGGTGGCTCCTAAATCAACACATTTATAGTTAAATTTAACTGTCACATCCTCACAAAGACACCAAATAAATTTTAAATCTGTATTGCTAAGTAAAAGACACTAATCTGAAAAAGATATGTAAAATAAGGCTCCATTTACTTTCTGTAAAAAGCAAAACCTAAAGGCAGGAAAAAAATCAGAGGTTGACAGTGCTGTGGCGGGGGAAGCACAGGAAATCTGTTAGCGCACTGACACTCTTCCGTATCATACTATGATAGCAATGAATGACACTGTGCCTTTGTCGAAGTCTATAGAATATTAAGCACATAGAATAAACTTTGATACAAGCAAAACTTGAAAATGTATTTTGGTTGTTTGCGAGATTCAGGGATTGGATGGAGGGTAAAACTAAACTGTATTTCTAAGAAATCATATTGCATTGCAAGAATATGGAAAGGGCGTATGAAGAGGATTCATGACAAATTTCTGACTTCTATGGAATTTAGGAAAGTGTTAAGCTTTTACCTTAGAGAGGTGTAGCCTAACAATTCTGCAGCTACAGTACATACATTCTGGGATTAAAAAACAAAGAAATGGATGACAGTTGGTGAGAGCATATTCTTGTGCATGAAAATGTTAAGAAGTGCTAATCATACACACAACTGTGTATTGGATGAGACAATTGGATAAGACTAAGGCATATTGATCTGTCTTAGTCTCATTCAAATTTTCCTCCTACTGTCTTCCCCATTTCATGGAAAGACTCCGCCATCCAATAAATTACCTACATCATAAAATCTGGCTTCACATTTACCCTTTTCATAACCCTTATCCGCTACATCCAGCACTATGACACATGGGCTCAATTTTCTTTTCTAAATGTGTTCCAAATCTCTACTGTACTAAAAGAAAGCCAATAGCTGTGTTTGGTTAGTGAGCACCTGAAATAAGGTTAATGCCACTAAGGAAACAAATGTTATGTATTTTTTCTTGTTTGAAATTTAAATGTTTAAACCAATCCTTGTTTCAGTAATTGGGAATTTTGCATGCATTTGGAAGAACTAGGGTATATATAAATAAACTTTTGAAACTGCATTTTATGAAATATAAATATCAAGGAAGCATTTCTGTGACAATTTCATACCCGCATTGAGATATGATTTTTGAATATATCTATATCTATATCTATATATCTGCTTGTCCATAGTTTATGTCACTTACATGCCAAATAGTTGTGTTTTAGATTAAAGAAAATATTATCAATATTATTAACATTGACTTCACTTGTTTATTTTTCCACTTTTAGGGAAACTACCAGAAAATGTAAAATCGTCTAAATAGCTCTCATCATATTTCTTTGAACAGTGCTATCCTAAATTATTCATTTACCTTTACTACTATATTTTTTATTTTCCCATTACTGGAGGTTGAACCCAAGGTCTTTGCACTGAGTTATATTTGCAGTCTTTTTTTATTTTTTGTTTAGACATAGGTTCTCTAAGTAGTTAAGCTGCGCAGTCCGGACTATATCTTGTATCCCTCAGCATCAGTCTGTAAAATTGCTGGCATTACAGGCATGTGCCATCATGACAGGCTCCACAATCACTTTGAATTTGCAGATGGAGAACATCATCATTTATCCTGGAGATTTATTCTGGCTTCCTAAGTTTTCTGTGCCTCCAGTGTTCACTTCCCCACATCCGTGTGTACTCCCCCACCTCTCTACTCTGCCTGTTTGAATACCTGAGAAAATTCAATTCTTTATCATATGAAACATTCAGTGTTCTGTTTAAGTATCCAATTGATTCATTTTACATGATGATCTTTCTAGGTCTAAAACCACATGATACTTTTATTTAAACCCTTTCATATCTGAAGTCCATAGCCTGATATGTTTCTCTGAATAGTGTCTCTGCTAACTTGATCAGTCTCATTCCTTATATTCCTTCAAATCATATTTCATGTTCACACCAAGTTGGTCTTTTTAATTTAAAGGTATTCTAGGATTTCTTTTGCAACTGGATTTTAAAATTTTCAATTATTTTCTACATATTGCTCATAATTTAATATCTGATGCCAGAGAAATGTGTGACAGTGATGACATGCACAATTGAGTAAATGGATGAATGAATGCAAAAACAGACCTTAGTGGAAATGAATCACTTTAGAATACTAGTTACTTTGTAAATATATTTTCTGGACTAGAAGATGGGTCACTATTTTTATTCAAAAAAATGATTATATCAAACATTTTAATATTGCCTTTTTAAAACCGGTTCTGCTCTTTTGCTAAAGTTAAATAACTAATCTTTTTCTTTTCAAGATATTAGATATTTCAATTTTAAACGTTTTATTGTTGCCTTGTAAAATGCTCAGTTTAAACTGGAAAATATTCAAAATCTTAGCAGTTTGCTTTTAAATCTAGGAGTGAAAGAAAAATTCACTACAGAGCAAATTAGCAGTTTTTCTCATCTATTCTAATCAAAGAAAATGTGGGAGGATTGCGGTCCCTCTGAAAGCACATATTATAGTTCATTATGCAAAAGAGAGCTAAAAATGAATCCAGGAACAATTAATATGTGAACTTAGTATTACACAATATAGTATTACCACTGCTATGAGTATTTTTTTAAATGTTAAGGCACATTAAAATTACAATGAGTTGTGCATATATTATTGGTAGAATTGTTACTACTGTCATTAACATAGTTTAAGTTTCTATTATCTGGTCCAGGGAACTTTGTTTGAGCGCTCAAGTTCCCTCTGTTAGAATGCAAAGGTAATAAAAGATAAGTGATGACATTATTATAAAAGGTTTAATTATGCAGCAAGTGAGATTACCAAGATGAAAAATCAATGAATTTAGAAATTGTCATGTTCAAAACAAATTCAGTTGTGACTGGACAGCCCTGAATAGATATTCTCAACAAACAAACCGGTAACAATAACTGGCAGGGCTTTGGAGAAAATTGGTTGGAGGATAGACTGGTGCAACCACTGCGAAAATCAGCGTGGAGATTCCTCTAAAAACTTTAACTACAGATTCCATTTGACCCAGCTTTTCCTCTTCTTGCTGTCTTCCCAAAAGAATTCAAAGCATCATACCACAGTGATACATGCACACTCATATTTATAGCAGCACAGTTTGTAATAGCTAAATCTTGGAAGCAACGCAAATGATCATCAACTGAGAAACGGATAAAAAAGATGTGAATTTTTAAAAAATTCAATGGAATACTACTCAGCCATAAAAAGGATAAACCTGAGACACTCCTTGATAAATTGATACACCCTAAGACTGTACTCTTAAGTGAAATAAGTGGGGCACATTTGTGTAAATATCATGTTGTCTTTCTGGTGTGAGAAATTGAAGGTGTAAATAAGAACCAAAATGTATGATAGATATTCTGTAATAGGAAGTAATTGTTCAAAGGGAAAGGGGGATGGGAGATGGTAGGGAAAAGAAAAAAATGAGAAAAAAAGGATAAAATGGAAAAGAAGTTTTGTAAATAAGGAGAGGAAGTGGGTTTGAAGAGAGTGGAGGGGAATGGGGAAAAAAGAGGAGCTAAGATATATCATGTACAGGAACAAATTCCCTATGATGAATGTGATCATTATACATATCTAAATTGTAACAATAAACGTAGAGAGAAAAATGTTTTAAAAAAAACTTCAAGAGTCTTAGTATGCCAGTTGAAAAATAATTTAGAAAAACACAATTACAAAATACTTGACTTGAAAATCATGTGTCAAATCATCTAGGAAAATCTCTAAACTGGGTAAATAGCCTTTCTACTGTTTCATAAAATAATTTTACCTATACTGTAAAATTTGAACAGTAATATGACACTTTTCTATCAAAAGGACAAAATTTTAGTTTGGGTAGCTCTAATAGCTATAAATTAGACATGGTTCTAATAAAAGTAAACTTAATAAATCTAGTCTTGCTTGTACATGACTTATTTTTAAAATATTAATTTGAAATTACTTATACTACTCTATTTACAAAATTTATTTTCACTCTAAAATACCTGCTTTTTCCAAATGTGTGGTTTTCAAAAATGTCATCATATTGACAGTTGTTTTTTGCACTTATTTCAGTTTGTCATCAATATTAAATGTGATACCCAAGTGTCTTCTCACTATGGATGCTACAAGATACTTAGTTTCCTTGATCTAGATGTTATAAATCTGCTACTATAACATTTGTTTTTAATTCAATTCAACTAATATTTAATGAATGCCTGTTTGGTACAAAATGCTGTATATTTCAAAGGGAATGTAAAGGGTCAAAAATAAAACTAAGACACTTTGAAGTTTTCATCTTCATCTAGTAGTAACTTAAAACATGCTGAGATTTTTGGCACTTGAACTGCATTTCAAGTATATAGTTGTAAACCATGTCCTATCTTCGATAAATCATCAGTTTTACACTACGTTTGTTGATGTACATTTAAAATTTACATTCCCTTATCATATTAGTATTTGATAGTTTTTGATCATCAGCATATTGTCTGAATCATTACTGTTTTTAAATTTTACCTGTTTTCATTGAATGAAAATATAATTGACACTAAAATTTTGGTAAAGATGTTACACAGAAAATTAAATAAATAAATACAAAATGTAGTGACATATTTTCTCAGACTAAAGCATGCTGACATTGTCTCAATATCCTTTAGGTATAGAACTCATCTGCTGTCTTGTTACAGTGTAAATGTATTATTTTTATCATTGACACGGATCAATTTTCTATGATTTGGTCTGGTAAAAAAGAGATAAACCTTATGGCTTTTCTAGCTTATATAGAGACTAAAATGTATTAAAATACAGGAGGAAAGTTAAGTGCTAGTTATGATCCTGTATATGTGCAAATATGTGTTTATTGGAGTGATACCAGGATTTTAGTTTAGTAACTGCAAAAAAGTCATTTATTGGGCCAGTTACTCTAAATGAAATTTCATTTATTCAAAGTAGCTGTTTCTAAATGTTGATAATTATTCTATTTGATAACACTACTTAGATTTTTGCTAGTCTATTTACAAATGTTATGGTTCTGCAAATATGATTGTAAACTTGCACGCAGCTTATCACAATGTCATAAATTTCTCTCTGTTTCTGTCTATATGTATGTGTGTATATACACACATATATATGATATTTACATTTTAAAACTCTGTTACAGTAAAAGGCACATTGCAATTAATACTCTTCAGAATACTTTTCTAAGCTTTGAATATACTTATTCCACTTTTCTTGCTTTTTTCTGAATGGTGCTATCAGTCCTCTTTTATGAGTTATTTATGAGATGTGATCAAAAAATACATGATGAGATCTCCTGCCAATTGATATCCTAAAACAAAACAAAACAAAGTGTCAATTTTATAGAAATAATAGGTACGTCCTGATGAACCTTGTTAGGGTATGTCCTTATTAACCAGACCTGGTACCATGCGATTTCTGGCTCTTCCCTTCAAGTCAAAATGCCCATGAAAAAAGGGTTTTGTATCAATTTAGGACAGCTAAGCAGCCAGGATTATCCAGCTAAAGACGCTCACAAAAGAGATCTTTCAGTGCTATTTCAGAAAGTGGCAAAATGATGGGTAAGTGTGTTTGAAGTGAGGGGAAAGTATGTGAGGGATTAACATGTTTTTAAAAAAATATTAAAAAATTTAAATATATATTTAAATATAAAAATTTAAATATATATTTAAGCATATATATTTATGTATTTAAGATATATATGATTACACATAAGACATATATATATGATTATATATATTTAAGATATAGATATATCCCACCAAAAATGTATACATATTTCAGGAAAGTAAAAATCTGTATAAATACCTTAATACAAAAATATTTTATTATTAAATTTATTGAGACCTCAAGAGATTAATACAATTTACTTTTGGTTACAATTTACTACAATTCATGAAGTTTTCAAAGTGTTGATCAACAGCTCACAGATATTTATCAGTATGTTAAATTACCACTTGGGTAACCTTGGTCACTGAGATTGCAACACATGCATTTTCTATTTCTTCTCTATGGGTGGTAGTGTAGTGGGTTTTCTGTGATATAAGATATCCTCTAGGGTCCAACATACGAGGTAACACCATTTGTTGAAAAACCATTATACTATTTTCTTCCTAAAGTGTGCATACATTTTTTTGGTGAACTCTCTGTATATGTATCCAAACAAACACACACAGAGACACACATATTAGACAAGATACATACTTTCAGTACTTTGGAATGCAATTTATTTTAGCTTGGAGACAGTCATTTAATTAAACTGGAGTTTTTCTTGTCATTCCATAAAACATACATTTAAAATTGTAGTTAGGATTGTTATTTTTCATGTTTTTGGTTAGGCTTTGTATTTTCCAATTCTACTAGGCATGATTCCCTTTGTTGGAAGAAACTGGCATACAGTAGGTTCTGAACAGTATTTCCCTGTTCTGATATTGACACTGAAATACTCTCACTTTTTCTTCACATGTAGATTTCTAATAATGCTTCTCATTATTTTTCTTCAGTACTATTAGCTCTATTTTTTGGATGTATATAAATTAAGAGTCCCAATATAAATAGCTAGTGAAAATGATTTATTTTAAAGTAAAATTATATATTTATTTCTACTTCAAATATTTCAGAATTGTACATAGTCAATTTGCTTATGCATCAATATTTGTGAGCATTGGATTTTACCTCTGTTTTCTTTGTTATGTAGTAAAATCCTCAGAATATAAAGAGCTAGTGAAAAAGAGTACAGATTGAAGTTAAATTAAATGTTTTTATTTTAAAGAGGCTTGTATGCATTTAATTACACACAAAGTATCTTTATATCAATGTTCTGCACATTGGATTTCTCTTTAATTTCTTTTATAGCTGTGACATGTGTTTGCCTAAAATTTGCTAGGTACATTCATCATATATTTGGTTTCTGACTTCATATAATTTACTGGAAATTTTGCACAGGCTAGTCTTCTTTCATTTAATTAATAGTTATTAGTCCCTAATATGCGTTAAGCTACATTGAAGTTTCTAAAGAAAAGTAGTCAACAAAAACTTATCTGTCTTCATGGAATTTAGGTTCCTGTTCAGGAAGAGAAACAATAAATAGCCAATCTGCACTCCCAATATAAATATACCTGTATAAATACATTCAGAAGGTGATAAGTCTCTGAAGTAAAAAAAGAGAGAGCATGACAAAATATGAAAGGAGTGAGTAGCAAGCACAGTGATCTCTTTCATACAAGATTGTTCTAGAAGACCTGCCTGATAAGATGCTGAGTAGGTAGAGATCTCCAGAAAGTACAACATCTTCTGCCAAAGAGGTGACTAAGCAATGGAAGAAGTGGAGTAAGTGTAGAGAGAGGGAGATTTAAAAAATAATGTTTTATACATGTGTCACCTTCCTATGATGAATGTAATCATTATATACTGCAAACAGCTGCCAGTAAAATAATTAAAAAATAATAAAAAAGAAAGTAAAAAGATATATTTTGGTATTCAGGAGCTTTCCAGGATACAGGAACACAAAGAATACAGGTCCTGATATTTTAGTATGGTGAAGCATAGTAAAGATGGAAAAGTACTAAAACAGAAACCAGGTCAGATTGGCAGTGAGTTGTCTATTAAGCATAATGGTGAATTTCAGATTTTTCGCCATGTGAGCTAGAATGCCATTAGAGGATTGTAGACAAAAGATTGACATGCAGATTCTTTCATTGTCAAGAAAATGGAGAACCTCAAAGACCGCCTTGCCCCCGTAAGCCTTTCTCATGACATTCTTTAAGATTAACATTGGTTCTCTTACTTACCTGCCTCTCTAGATTTATTTAAGCCTCTTTTTGTCTTTCTTAAAGTATTTATCTTTATGCCCATTTTTCCTGTTATGCTGATCTTAAGTAAATCATCTCCTCTTTATCAATTACATTTGGGCTTTCACAGATTGGAGAATGTATGACTGATTTAAGTGTCAAAATAATTTTTTTTTTGACTGGGGTAGTGGGACTCAAACTCAGAACCTCACACTTGCCAGGCAGCTGCTGTACTGCTGAACTATATTTTCAGTCCAAAATAGATTTTAAATGTATTGTTCAGAACATTTGCTGACTATTTTCCTGCAGGTTACGTAAAAGAAAACTAAAAGATTGGTCTAAATTATTGAGCTGAATGGGGGAAAAGTGCATGTAAATTTAACAAAATCAGAGAATTTTGAGAGGAAATATTTGGAGGATGAGATAGGAGTTCAGAAATTTTGGACATGTTAATTTTCAGGAGCTATAGGCTATTCTAATTATTATTTAGCTAACATATATGAATATTATCTTGTATTAATATATGCAGTCAGATATTCTAACTTGATTACATTAAAGGAAAAGATGGTATTGATGATGTTTAATGTTGGAGTCGCCAGCCAGAAGTGGTTATAACTACATATCTGGACACTGTTAGCCAGTGTAAGCTCTCTCAATTTCAGCATGTTTTAAAATCAGCTGGAGAGAATAATAAACACAGGTTACTAGGCTCCATCTCCAGATTCTGTTTTAATGCATCTTGGGTGAACATGCGAATTTTGCTTTTCTAACATATCCTCAAAGTATGCTGATGCTAGCAATATGAGGTCCATATTTAGAAAATGAGTTCAGCTTGAAAGCTAAGAAATACTGTGATGTAGTATTATGGCATGTCAACATTTAAAGTTTGAATGAGTAAGAAACATGCACACACTTGTGTCCACATACACAAACACACATACACAACCAAAGTGAGCACCCACAGATTAACTGAAGAACCAAAGAGAGTTCAGTCATGGAAGCTATGTTAATCAGCATTCTATTGCTAGGCATTGTGATGTATGCCTGTGATCCCAGCATTTGGGAAACTGACGCAAGAAGATTTCAGTGAGTTCAAGGCCAGCCTGGTCTATAGAGTGAGAGTCCTGTCAAAAAAAAAAAAAAAAAAAAAAAAAAAAGAAAGAAAAGAAAAGAAAAGAAAAGAAAAGAAAAGAAAAGAAAAGAAAAGAAAAGAAAAGAAAAATGATTAGCATATAATTCAGTGGGATTATGCCCCTGGATTTCATCCATAGTACTTTGCGTTTCAAGAGGAAAACATAAGTGGAGAATGACCCTTTCCTGCTTCTTTTGAGAATCAACTGATCACAGCAGGACACTTCCATGAGAATGCTCTAGGATATTCAATCTCCTTATTACAATGTTCTGTTTTTCTAATTAAAGTTTACCCCTAAGTTTGGATTTTGTTTCAGTTTGACAAAAGTTAAAAATGTCTACATCATCAGCTTATTTTAAGGTTTTCCAAACCACCCACTGTAATGCACACTACTCAGCAGGTGAAATACTGTGTGAACTTGGGCATTTGGCTTACTAATTCATGTCTAAGTATTTTGTTACTTTGGTAAATTTGAAATAGATATACAAAGTTGCTCCATCACTAATATTCACTAGAATAATAGGCTTCAGAATTTAGTATCCTGAAGAGTCCAAGACAACAAAAATTACTGTGACAAAAATTGTAGTTATATTTAAATATACTGAGTTAAAGAATATAAAAATTTCTTAAAGTGTCAAATGTATGCCAACTTTCTAGACTGTAAACATTTAATGATTTTTTAATGGTTACTTTTCACTCATTAGCTGGGACAAAATGCCTGGCACCCCAAATGAAGGAAGGACAGGTTTATTTAGCTTACAGTTTGTGGAGGTTTCAGCATAATCAGCTGGCTCCAAGGTACGGTGACATGGCACCAGGAAAACCCTTTAAGGAAGCAGCCAGCAAAAGCAGCCAGAACAAAAGGGGGTGGGGTGGGGCGAACAAGCCTCTTTTTCCTTCCTTATATGTACACAAGCCATCCCTCCTTCAGGGCGGGTGTAGCACTCACAAAATCTCTGCGCCCTCCTTTGCACAGGATGAGGCTAATTGCAAAGTAAGGATCCTGGCTCCCTTCTCAGTCTCTTGGTTAAACTTCTAAGCTTCTCAAGTTGATACAATGTATCAACCATAACAAAGATATTGTTTTATTTTTTAATAGATTTCAAAAAGTGTTTTATGCATAAAAGGAATATAAAATAAATGATATGTTCCTTAAATTTCACTAAACTTATATTTTGGTACCAGTAAAGCTCTGACTTTATCTTAGGCAAACTTGCTGTGTAGGATTAGGAGGGAGGAGGTAATGAATTCATATTTGTAGGTGCTCACTCCCAGGCCATTCTCTGTTTGATGCTTTAACTATGCCACTTCATTTACCTCGGAAACAACCCTTTGGGGTAGGTGTTACTATTTCCATTTACACAGGCAGAAATTAAAGATCAGGGAAGTCCAGTTTCTTGCTCAGGCTTATGTAGTTGTTAAAAGGGAGAGGCAGAATTTAATCAGACTTCTATTTATGCACCCTGTAAGATGTAATCTTGTTACTCTAGTATCCTTGCCTCCCGTGAGAGTATAATTCATCCAATCTCAACACAAACACGCACAAATGCACATTGTTGTGCTTTAGGAAACCACGAGGTTAAGGCAAAAAACCCAGAAACTTCAAAAAACACAAAAACTATAACATCGTGTCATATTTGTAATCATATGAAAGGCAGTTTTATACAGATTAAAACAATTGTTACTATGTTTTTTTCGTACAAATAACTACACATGAAAGTTAGAAAAGTTGGAAGACTCTACAAACATATGCCGAGGAGGGCCAGGTGGCCAGGCCTGTAATCCCAGCTACCAGACAGGTTAAGGCTGGGCTAGCTTATGTGAAGCCCTGGGTTCACTCTCCAGTATCATTAACATTTTTTCATGTCACTGATTCTCTAAATAATTGCAACACCATTGTGCTCGACCATTTTAAAACTAAAATGTATGAAATTCATTTTATGCGTTATCATGATCAAAATTAGATTGAGTAATTAAGATAACATTTTTCCGGTGTTAGACTGAACATAAAACCTTATAATGAAGAAAAAACCTTTAATATAGTATTAAAAACAAAATACATACATCTTCACATTCATTTAATCTATGTGAAGGAAGCACAGGAACTTTAGAATAGAAAACATTTACATATACTACCAATGTAACATAAAGTAACTTTTCACGAGATGGAAACATTGCAAGATGTAACATAAAGTAGCTTTTTACAAGATGGAAGCATTTAAGTATAAATGATATTGTCCAACAGAGGCAGAGTATTGCTTTTGTGCTGAGTAATAGATTGCTTTTTTTCTTTATAGCTTACTATAGTGACATTTTGACTTAAGACATAAATTAAAATTATAAGCACATTTTCATACATTTACAGAATTTTCTTTTATTTTTCAGAGTGCTATTGCTTAATGGAAATGGAGATTTTCTTTTTAGTATGTCTCTCACATAATTGCGTATTTGTTCTATGGACCTATCTCTAAAAATAAATGGAAAAATGCTCTTAATTTCTTCAAAAAATTGATACAATTACTTTACCATTGAAAAACTGACATTAAATATGTTGACTTATTTAATGAGTATAATATTAAATATTTACTTGAAATGTATTAAACTGCAGAGATTTAGCTTTTTGAAATGTATGTCTATTTTTTTGTCTGAATACTCTGAAAGCATTACCTCTCTTTTAAAAGATCTTATCTTTTTTCTTTAGTAAATAATTAACCGTAATAATCACGCTTATAATTTTGATAATCTTGTCTCCAGTTCAAGTTCTTTCTATAAATTTACCTTACATTTATCTCTTAAATTAGGATGAGAAAATTTATACTGACAAAATTCTTCCTATATATTTCTTACCTTTCTTTTACCATTCTTGCAATGTTTCTTTCCTTCTGATTTCTTGTTGTCAACCTTACAATAGAGTATTATCAATAGATGCTTTTGATTGTGTCAGCAACAAAAGCATCCTCTCAAAATGACATCTGAAGCATTCTTGTTCCTTTTATGCATCACATTTATGTAAATCCCTGGAGGCTTAGTTTTAAAGAATATACTTATTGGAGCCTTGTAAGGATACTGTCTGACAGTCAAAGTGTATTAACTTTAACTCAATAAAGTAAAAGTGTTTCAACTTTCTATACTTGCAAAATGAGTTACTAGACTAATGTCAATGATTATATGTCTAAATAATTTTTACTTGTAGCAAGCTAGTTGACAGCAGAAAGAAACAAAGCATAAATATTTCAGTACCTTGGAATAGATCCAACTTTCATTAAACTGTGACTGTTTAAAATCTTTTCCAAAATGTAACACTTTCAATTATTCATCTAAGTCTGACTGTTGTCTTCCACACTTTAATGAAGTAAAGAGTTACCATTGAATTTCATCTATGTCATGGGAATCTAAGCATTTCAATTATAATAGGATGTTTCTATCCTTGATATCTGAATTTTATTCCTTGAAACAAAGCATTTGCCTCCACTTCAGTGTCTGTTTGAAAGAAACACTGAGAAGCATTACTGGATACATGATGCACACAAGTTTTAAAGAAAATCAAGAAAAGGATTATTTGGTCTTGATGACTATGGTTATCCTGCAGAAATAGACATGTTTAACCTTCAAAGTAAGTGGCAGCAAAATGCAATAGAAAGAAAATAAGGCCTCATGTAAAGAAGTTGACATTCATCTTACAAAATAGTATTTTTCCAGTGATGAACACTGTCATTTAATTGTATCTGCATGCCTGAGGCAAAATATATAAGTTTAGAATAGGGTCAGTTCTATAGTATATGCTGAATACTTTGCAGTTATTCTCTGAATTGATGATCAGTCACTAATGTTTATTTAAAGTCTCACAGACTGGTTCTATGATTTAAAATTAACTACATGAAGATTAACTACATGAAGATTTGTAATACATAATTAGAAAATGATTTGTAACAATATGCACAAATTAGTATAACTGTGGTACATAAAGATAAAAGGAAAACTTTCTTAAAAGAGAAATTCATTAGTTTGTCCTTACAGATGTTGAATATTTACTAAAATGTATAATCAGTTGTTTATACTTCTAATGAAACTGAAACAGGTTGCCTTTTAAAATATAAAGACAGGATATGTTCACAAATATGCATCTCAAAATAAACACATATATATGCTTTTATTTGATAATGTTTTCTACATTTTTCAGAAGTAGTGTTGAGTGATGAAGTGAAACAAAATAACTATTTAAATATTAGGAATAGTTCTACTAAAGAATTGTTGGGCCGGGGGTATAGCTCAGTGGCACAGCATCTTCCTGTGAAGAGCAAGGTCCTGAGTTCGATTCCTCGTACTCCTCTCTCCAAAAAATTGCTGCTCAAATATTTAGATTGCCTTTAATTCAAGTCAGTTATTTTGAGTGTTATATATTGAGTGTATCAATAATTTTGAGTGTTATAAATTTTGAAAAGTTTAGTAGAATAAGACTGTTCTAGGAGGACCAAATAAATTTTTCCCAGAATTTAACATAGGCTTTTTAAAATACAGGCACTATTTCTAAATAGAGAAAATTTGAATGTAGTTGTTACAAGTTTTAATAAATGGATGCAAACTCTGATATCTTGTTTATTTCCACAGAAAAATGCCAAAAGAGCAAGTCAGTCAGGGCACATAGAAATCAATTTCATGACCACGCCATAAAATTTTTCACCTGTGATGGATTTGTGCATTAGTGAAGAGTGGGTAGAATTAACTTAACAAATATCAAATGCCAAACAGTGTGTTGGGAACACAGAAATTTTTTTTAGTGTTTATATTCTAACTGTGGAAAGCAACCTGCTAAGTAGGAAACCGAAGCATGTTATATGCTGACCTGTGAGAGAAAAACATAAAACACGTAGAGGACATTAATAAGAGGCAAACTTGGAACATATTTACCTGTGAGGGTTATTCAGGATTGCCATTCTCCAGGGTGATATGTCACCCACTTGTTCCTGACTCAGTCAACAGAAAACACGAAGAAGCCAGTGCTACTTGCTCTTTCTACAGTCAGTGCTGTATGTAATTGACAACATTGAAACTCATTCATTCTAATGCTAGAATATCAGCATTCAAACGCTGGCTCTCATCTGTCAGCAAATTACCTAACCACTTGAAGACTCAATTTTCTTCATTATAAATAGTGCTTGTACAACTATCTTACACATAGCCTTTTAGAACAAAAAATAACATATCTGAAACATAAGTGTCAAGTTAGTTGTAATTACTTTTATTGGATATAATAGTATCCAGTCCATAATGATGCTTACAGGGACTTATTACAGGAGACACAGTTTTAATTTCATGGAGTATATTCTACGATTGCAAGTATTATGCCAAAGTCTTTCACTAATTGGCGTTTGTAAGACGTTATAGACAAAAATATTGTGGCTTAAATTTTTAAAAGAAAGTCTGAGTTTCTACAGTTCTCATAACTACAGTGTGGAAAAGGAAATGCACTTTTTCCTTGACAAAGAGAGTCAGTGATCTTAAAGTACTCAGGCAAAAAACAAACAAACCCCCGAAACAACTTTAGATGAGAGTGAGAGAAAGGTAAAACTAGAGCTAAATCAACATGTTTAAGAGAGAATCTTAAAGAAGGGAGAATGTTCTATTTCAAACATTAAAATGCTTCGAAGTCCTAGTAGTTGACCAAAATAGTCTTGCTCTGAGTGGTCAAATGGAGAAAGAATTTTTTTAAAAAAGAAAATAATTGAATACAACTTTGTTTTTAAATTCATTTGAGTTGAGAAAGTAAGTTTTTATTGTTTATAGGTAGATGTGATTGTGAACTTGAGAAAATAATCAAGAGGTTAGAGCATTATAATATTAGAGAGTTTTGCTTAATGAGTTTTATAATGTGTGGGTGAAAAATAGGTTATGCTCCAGATGGAACAAAGTTAAGTTTCTTGATGTGTTACAGTCATGCTGACATTATTGAAAAGAGAAAATTACAGTGATTTCTAAAGTTAATGTAAAACTATCAGCATACTTTTGTGATTTAAAATAGAAATAGAAAATATTAATGAGTAAGCATGGATCTGGATTATTGTGTTTTAATAAATTTTAAAGAAAGTATTTGCATCATAATATTCATGAAACTGTAACATATAAAGTATTCTAAGTTTGAGAAAAATGATAAATGCTTTGATTGTAGTTTATTCTTTCTCACAGAATCAATTTACAAAGGCAAATAAAATCATCAAACAGGAAAAATGATACATTGTCTCTGGAATTCAGAAAATCAAAAATATTGTAAAACATATATATTCGTATAAAGAAAAAGTTGTTTTCTTGGTTTTGATTTCTGCTATAAGATGAAAATACTTTTTTCTAAATGATTTTCCTACAAATATGATGAAATCAGAAGAAAGCAAGATTAATTCTACAGATAATTACATGCTTTTAATAGTTGCAAGCATTAGTTACAATTACTCTTTAGTCCAAGACAAACTTAGTTTATGAAAACAGCATGCATGTTCTCTTCTTGTTCCTCTTACTCTTCTTTTCTTTTTCTTTTTTGTCTCGTCTGTGACTGCAACCATTTCAAAGTTTACTTAGAAGACTAAAATGAATATCAGAATTTGTAAGAACATCAGGAAATAAGCATTCAGTAAGTTTGTGTATGATTTCTAACTTTTGGTCCTTTTGTTTGGCCATTTCACTGTACATTTCAAATTCTCTTCACCTGATGACTTGCATTGAATCATTGGGCAATCATATATTTAACACTTAGTGAGCATTAAGTAGGAGTCAGACACTGTTTCCAAAATGAGCACATTATATCCTCTCCTTGAGCTTGGAATCCTGAACATAAAATCATAGTTCTAACATGCTAAATATACAAATAAAATATATAATGTGAATTCTGTAGTAAAACTACAGAATTTATAAAACTACATAAGACTTTAACTGAAAAGTAAATAGAGGATTGATCTTGATTATCAGTCATTAAAAAATAATTTAACATTACAAGAAAAATACCTGAAGGATTTTATGATTCTTTTAAAAAGTAATTATGTATGAGTTGTGAAACCAGCAATTGGATTAACAAAACAAATTTTTACTTTTATAAATCCTGTTCTCAGCAAGCATTAATTCTATCTTAAATCACAGCAATATACAATTATAAAGACTTTTACAGATAAAATTGTATTAATACTGGATAGAATAGTATCCAGAATACACAACAAACTTGTTTCTAGGCATTACAAATTACATTTTTCTTCAATTATTTAATCTCTTGTTGCCCAGTTTGGTTTTGACACAATCAAGTATGGCCCTTAAGATATATAACAGAAACCATAATATTCCAAAAGGGAGTAAGAAATAGTTTGAAAATCAGGACTGTATCAAACCAAGCCATGTGTCCATTGCAGACTAAATTTATATTCTTTCCAATTCATCAGGTACATATTTTACAGTTAATAATATATTAACTCTGAATGGATTCATGTGTTCTAAAATGATTTCACTGTCTGTTCTAAAAACTCTCTAGATCATAAATTCTTATACTACTCCACAGTATCATTTCTTGATCTCTTTCTATTCGCCAACCCTTATCAATACTCCTTTCCTAAATCTTTTTTCAGATTCTTAAAGCTTTCCTATGGTTTAAGATTTCTCTTGCTATGGATCATCATAAACCTAACTTTGTTTGAAAACCTGCAGCAGGTTTTCAATATGTAAATATTTTCTGGCTGCACGAGATAAACATGAGCTTTGATACAGAAATATATGAAGGCACCCACTGTAATCCTTCTTTCATCTAGTCTGAAAACAGAGGTTTGATTTGAATAAAATTTGATCCAGATTTCAGATGAGATTGGATACATTCAGGGTGGTATGGCCGTAGACTAGGTCTAGATTCCAAAAGCAAAACCAAAAGCAAAACTTTTGAACATTCATATTTCTAAATTGATCTAGCTCTTTTGACCGCTGGGAATTTTTTACTTTCAAATTGTTGTCGTTATTCTTTATATACTTCCTCTATGATCATAGTTATCCTGACTAAAAGCATGTATTTAAGTTTTCTAATAGCCATTACTACGAGTAGAGGTGAAGAATCAAGGACCCTTTAGCCAAATACTGCCCTCTGCAGATTTTAGGAAGAAAAGATATTTTAGTGCTAGTGGAATTTTCAGATCAACATATCCAAAGGCTCAAATGATAGTGATAAATTTGACTTTGAAGATTTGAAAAAGAAAACCAAGCAACTGAATTGCTTGAAAAGTGAATTTTTAATTTTTCAGAGAATGATGGTAAGAAGTGCTAGAGAAAATCCTTTGAAAAAGAAAATCCTCTAATAAACTGGTCAAAGTTTGCAAAAATGAACATACAAAAATTTTATAGATAAGCCAGAATGCCTAAAACAATTGGCAGTCATTTGCCACATAATGAAAGTGATACCGATATGTCACAATGGGAGGCTGTGGCATACGCGCTGTGACTTGCAGCATCTTCCACAGTTCTATATTGACTCTGATTTTATTGCTCTGACGGGCTACCCAGCTCAGTGGCAGTTCATTCCTTAACTCCCTATGGTGCAGGACCTGTTCTGCGACATCCTCAGCCGTGATTACCAGCAGGTGCCATTCTCCACACCCCTCTATTGTACAACAGCTAATCTGAGTGGACAGAGCTAACCAAATAGTATTACTGTTCCCTCAATGCCTGCCACCTAGAAGATCCAGGTTAGATAGCTAGTAAAGTGTGCAGTACCTCATTCCCATACAGCTCTGTGTTGTAGAATGAAGTCTTCCTTTCAAGTTTGCAGAAGTGCAAGACTTATTACAGGTAAATTTTAAGTTGCACACATCAGTAGATCATTATCTTCATGTGTATGATAAAGGAAAGGTGGGTGACAGTGGTAACAAGGAGGCATTTTCATTTCCTCCAAGCCCCAAAGGTGCAGATCCTGCTTCATATGACTGAGGTCTCTTCCAGCTCTTGCTCTGTATCACACAGATTCTGATCAGAGAAAATTCAGAGTGATATTCAGATTTGGCAATTCCCTGCCCAACAAATTGGTCCTACTTATTTGAATTAGTCTGAAAAGAAATTCCTATACCTCAGAGCATTTAAAACAATGAAAGAACAGTTCACAAGTAATGGAAGATAACAGCTGCATGTAATACCAATAAAAGGAGATGAGCCAGAAGCTTAATTAGAGGAATTGTGAGAGAGATAGTCAATGGTATATCAGCTAAAATGTTGTTGCTGCTACATAAAATTTTGTGCATACCCAAGATTATATCACCTGTGGGAAAAATGGAGTATTACTGGTATCCAACTGAACATAAGACAAATTTGTAAAGTCTTGAAGAGTAAAAGCAGTCTTCCAACCACATATTTCACATAGGGAAGCAGGTTTAACAATAAAAAAGAGTGAAATCTGAGCAAGATATTAGATCCTGCACACAGATATGGAAGTAGATTTCATCGAAATTGTACAGCTATGGGCAATCAGTTAAGAATTTTTCTTTCTTTTTTTTTTTTTTGCTTGATTCATATAGAAGTCATGAATCAGTAAAGTGTAGCTTTCTTAGTGGCCCTTATGCCTTTGATGATGCCAGATATGCAAGATGCCTTGAGTTGACACAGCCTGGTCCCGGTTTCTGACACTCTGGGCCACTGCTGCCCTGGTTACTGTTGGGAGACAACTAGATTCTGGTTTCTGTATCTACCCACCGTGGCTGTCTGATGCCAGCTGGTGCTGACTCTAGGTTGACTCTGCCAGATGCTGATATTTGGTGCTGATCTTCCTTGGCTGCTGGTCTCTGGATCTCTTCAAAGTTGACAGTTCCTACTATTCATTGCCCTTTCTTTTGAAATAACTGCTTTGTTTACACTACTCAGGATTAAAATTCTAGGTAGATTTCAGGATGTCTCAAGGTCAGATGAGCAAGTGTATAGTATTTCCAGAGTGAGTCTTTCATGGGTTCCATGCAGTGGCACAGTGGTGTCAATGCATCCAAAGAAATCCTGCAGGTTAACCTTAGAAGCATGACAGAGGGATGTTTATACAACATCCTGTCATTGGTCCAAATATGACCCTGTGGTTGATTCAAGTGAGTGCAGGGCTTTAGGTCTGACTCAGATGTCATGCCGGCCATTAAGGGCCACGGATAGTGTCAGCATTTGACAGTCATCTCTTTTCTGGGACAAATGGTAAAGCTAAAACCAAGGAATCTTCAAGAAGGGTAACTTTATTCATCACAGCTAATCAGGGTTTGATGAGGTTGAGGATGTTAAGATGGACCTGGATCCTGCCACCCTCAATCTCATCCATGTCAAGGTGGTACTTGCAACCTGTTTTCAAATAGGTGGCGGTAGCCACTGAAGTGGCAGGAGCAAGGGAGGAACACTGTCGTTGACGGCTGAGCTGCACTCTATGGTAGCACCATGGAGAAATGTGGCTTCGAATAACCAGGAATAATGCAGATGCAAGTTGTCCTCGCCCATGGTGGGAGAGGGGACAAAGGGAAGTGATATAGAGGAGTGTGATGGTTGTTGGTCAAATCATAATTCCCTCTGAACAGCACAGAAAAAGGGAGAGTCAGGCTCTTCTCACAGATAAGTCCATACAAAAATAAACAAACAAAGAGCAGTGATAAGCACCAGTGAAGATCTGTATCTAGATTTCCGACAACATATTAGCTAAAATATCCAATTTGCAAGCAAGTATGAGACATGGAAATAAAGGTGAAAGTATGACCCATAGACAGCATAAAAGAAAATGCTAGCAACTAATTTTCTGGGGCAAGATGTTTAGCTTACTAGGCATAGAATTTAAATATAAACTATTATAAATATTCAAGTAACTAAATCAAATTATATTTAAAACACTAAAGTAAGGTGCAATTAGCAATGATGTCTCAAGGAGAGCCTATCAAAAAAAGAACTATGAAAATCAATCAAATGGTGAAGTTCAATATAAAAATCAGTATTTGTGAAACTTGATAGTGAATTTGAGCTAAGAAAAGAATTAATGAATTTAGGAAGGGCATGGAGAGATTAGGTAAAAAAGAACAGTCTCGGATGAATGTGGGACACCAGTAAGTACATCACCACATCTGAAATGGAAGCTTTAGAAGAGAATGGAGGAAAAGACAAAAAAACACCAAGGAAAACACAAAGCAATTTTCATGAAAAACATTATTTTTCAGTGCTAGAACCTTCAATAAACCCTCCAAAAGATAAAAACAAAAATAATCACACCCAGACGCATGTAATCAAAAAGTGAAGAGAACACTAAAAAAATCCTGAAACCGTGAAGAAGAATGACTCATCACATATCTGTATTCTTCAATGAAATTAACAGCTGACTTCTCATTGAAAACCATAGTGGCCTGAAAGAAGTAAGATAATATATTCAAAGTGTGATATATTAAAAAACAAAATGAAAATTTAAAAATTGAATCAAGAATTGAAAAAAAATTTAAGGTGAAAAAAATCAAAGACAAAATCAGAGATAATGAGGTGCCAAAAATATTTTATCAGAATTACTGGAAGAACTGTCTTCTGGCAAAAATGATGTGACACAAACCTGGGTTGGAGGCACAGAACTGCAATCCTAGCATCCTGAGAGGCAGAGGCAAGAGGATCACAGGTTTGAGGCCAGCCTGGGCAACTTAGTAATTTATGCAGACTGTCTCAAAACAAACAAAAAAAAATTAAAAAGGGGTAAGGATATAGCTCAGTAAGTATGCCTTGATTTTAATTCATAATATTTCATAAATAAATAAGCAAATTAATGAATTAATGAGTTGACCACAATGACAGAAATTTGAAACATCATGAAAAAAGTAAAAAGCAATGGTAAAGGTCATTAATTTAGGTGGTTATGGAAGACATGATAATTACGTTTTAGTTTTCTTTTAATGGATACATTTGCACAAAAGAATACATATATAATTTTTGTTGCTGGGACTTTAACATATAAAACTGCAAACCTCTGATATTAACATAAAAGGTTTTACTGGTGTGATAAAATAATATATGTTCACTAGAGGTCACACAAAAAATTCAGAAAATCAGAACTAGAAAATAAGGTAATACAATGAAGTTTGTCTTTTCTTAACTTCTTTAAAAGATGTAAGTTCAATGATAAGGCCCTGGAATCAATCTCCAAGTAATAAAGAAGTATTGAATTAGTCAGTTTTCCTGTTTCTGGCAAATGATTCCTGATGCCCAAAATTTATATCATTAGAAGTTTAATTTAGCTCAGTGCCTCAGGGATTCAGTTCACATTGGCAGATGCCAAGGCAGAAATATCAGTTGAGAAAGGATGCGAGGGAGCATAGTAGAGAAGCAGAGAAGGTGGGGAGCACTAGAGAGAAAGATGCAAGGGGCCAGACATACACCCAATGGCTATACTTCCATAACACAACCAGAAGTGTATTACATCAGTCTGTCCTGCAGACCTGCACTGGTCAAGTCAATATCCTATCCTAATCAATGCTGAACGTCCAGTTGTATGAAGCAAACGGTAATAGATTAAAGAGATTATTATTATTGTACAATAATAATACTTGGGAATTTCAACACACCACTTGCAATAGCGCACAGATATTCCAGATGAAAAATAACAAAGAAATATCAGAATTAAGGTTTATTAAAGGCCAAATAGACATAACATACTTATAGAACATTTCATTGAACAGGTATAGAATATACATAACTCTTACCAGCACATGAAATGTTCTCTAGAAATAAAATATAATAGGGCATAAGAAAAACTGAAGAAATTTTGAGAAATGATATTCATAGCATGCATTTACTCTATACATACAGAAATCAAATTAGAACTCAACATTTTAGAAATAGACTACATGGAAACTAAACAGAAACCTCTTGAATTATTGTTGTGTCAAAGAAATTTAAAATAAAATTTAAAATCTCTTAAAACAGATTAAAATAGAAAAAGAATGCAGAAAACATAACAAAATGTAGAATATATACTAGAAGAAGAAATAAGGTCAAAAAGTAAATTTATTACACTGAATGCTGAGAGGGAGAGAGAGAGAGAAATGAAATTTAAAATATACTACCTAACCTGTAATTCCATGAGTTAGAAAAACCAGGAACAAAATTTGTAGAAGAAAATAAGAAATAAAAACCAGACCAAAAATAAAAAATGAAACTAAACTCATAATAAGAAATATATGTGACATAAAGGATTTAGTATTGAAAATATAAATAAAATTGACAAAACTTTAGCCTGGCTAACCAAGAAAGACAAGCAGAGAAAATTCAAAGGAATAAAATGAGAGATGAAAAAGGGAAACAATACAACTCATACTAGAAAACTACAAAGGACAGATAAGACTATTATGAATATCTTTATGTTAATAAATTACAAAGCTTAGAAGAAGTAGACAAATTTCAGGACACATATAACATATCAAAATTGATCCAAGACAATATACAAAAATAGAACATACCTATAATGAAATAAGACACTGAATCACTAATAAAAAGTCCCAGTGAAGAAAGACCCAGGATGTGAAACTGTTACTGGTAAATTCTACAAAACATTTTAAAAAAGAATTACCACCAATTTTCAAGGTATTTTACAATATCAACAGGAAATAACTGTGGCAAACTCATTCTTTTTTTTT
>RJWT010001105.1:0-52140 GCA_004365215.1 Cuniculus paca
TATAGACAGCTCAGTCCGTCAGATGAGGATAGGCCCTTGAGGGAGTCAGGACTAAGAAACAAACACATTACAGCTGCTGCTGGAGATGCATCTCCTACACCTGTATACTTCCCCAAACGACAAGCTAAGGGGTTACACCTGGCCTAAAAAGGTCTACATAGTCATCGTTCACCCCACTGGGTGACCAAGGCCCATGAACTCATCACTTCCCAAAAAAAGTTCTTGCTCTTTCCATATACATTTGCTATCTGACCTGCTTCCCCCATCCGACCAGTATTACCCAAGGGGCTGTACTTGTAACCTTACTAGTTGACCGTCGCTGTAGCCCACCTTATACCCCATGTGGTTGAGCTCTATAAAACTTCCCCTGAGAATTATGGTGCTCAGCAACCCATTCAGGCACCTTCCTGCCTCGCAGGAGCTGTACCTTTCCTCCTCAATAAATATTCCTTCTCTTAACCTCAGTTGTTCCTAGAATTCATTCCTCGATTTTAGAGAACACCGACTCAATGAATGGGACATCTAGCAGGCTGGGAGTTGTATTTCCCTTAGAGAGGTCCTGATACCATTCCTATATCGTTTCCTGTATCACTAGCACTAGTAAATTTCTTCTCATTGTTTCTGTTTCTCTCTTTCCCCAGTCAACCCCGCCTGAAATGAAGACTAAGGGAAACCAAAGAAAACTTCGACCACAAGGCTTACTTCCTCAGCCAGCTTTATGGGGGCGCCCTGCGGACACCACTTCCGCTCAAGAGAACCCGTGATTCCCCTGGCTGGGCCACAGCGCGCCCCCCGGAGCCCCTCGGCGCGGCCAATGTCTCTGCAGCCACTGGCTTCGGTCACTGTGCACCGCGCAACCGAACTTTTCATGCTTAGGAATCCTTTTTTTTCCCCCCACGCAGTACTAAGAATTGAGCCCTGGAAGGCTGAGCTACAAGTCCAGGCCTTTCGAAATGTTTTTTAAGATCTTGAGACAAAGTCTCTTTTATTGCAGGTCTAGGACTGCCTCAGACCTGCAACCCTCCCGAGCAGACTTCCTCCAAGCCTGGCCGCCGGCGCTTTTTCCGCAGCGAAGGCGTTGTGCACTTCTGCGCAGACTGCGCGCCCAGCGGAAGAGTTCTTACGGGCGCGTTTGCCCAACCGCGCAGTGTGCGTGCACTAGCGACCGCGGCGACATCTCGCAGGAACTACAACTCCCGGCGGCCCCGCGGCGGACGACGGAAGCCCAGGGTGCGGAAGGGGCGGGAGCGCGCGTGCCCCGCCCCCGCCGCGGCGCCGCCCCGCCCCCAGCACCGCCCGCCGTCTCGCGTCTCGGCCGCCTGTGGCGTCAGCGGCGTCTGCGCGCGCGTGTGGTCGGGCAGAGCTCACCGAGGCGCAGGCAGGAACGGGCGCCGTGGCCGGCCGGGGCCGTCGCCTGTCTGTTGGGCGTCAGAAACATGGGCGACCCCGGGCCGGAGGTGAGCGCCGAGGCCGGCCGCCCTCCGGGCCGCGTCTCTCCGGCCGCCCGGCCCACAATGGCCGCCCTGCGCCCGGGGCGGCGGGGACGGGCGGCGGCGCGCGGCCCTGGCGGGCGCGGGGATCCCCAGGCGGCGGCTGGCGCGGGCGGCCGAGCTTTGTCTCCGCACGCCCGCCGGCGCCCCGGCCCCGGGCGGCTGGGACTAAGGTTTCTGGCTTCTTTTGTAGATCGTGGACGCCGTCTCCCCTGCCCGCCCCGAGGCTGCCGCGGCCGGCGCGGACGAGAACGAGGACGACATCCAGTTCGTCAGTGTGAGTAGCACCTGCCGCGCGGGGTGCAGGCGCTGGGGGGTCCCGCGGGTCCCGGGACGCTCGACTCGGCCCCGGGCGGGCTCTGGGCCACCGCGGCGGCCGCCACAAAGAGAACACGGGTCGGACGCCCCTCACCGCCACCGCCTCCGCCTCCGCCTCGTGCGCCTTACACTTGGGACAGGGTTCTGGTTTGACACGGGGAGAATGTCTTCCAGGAGATGACACACAGGGACCGTCATCCTAGGGACGGTCGGAACACCCGGACGGGGGCCAGGAGGGCTGGGCGCTGAGCCCCTCAGCGTTCCGCAGCTCCGCAGCCTGCCGGCTTCCCCAGCATCATCACTGACAGTGCGCGGTGCGACACTCGGTGCCCGGGATCCACGGGCCTGCGTCTCCAGGAATGTGCTGTGTTTGAGTTTATTCTCTTTGGCATAGTATTTTCCAAACATATCTGGAAAAAAAAAAAACTGAACAGGGAGGTATCTTGACCCAACCTAGATGTTCTGAATCAGAAATTCAAGGCAGGGCCTAGAAATCTTCATTTTGGAAGAAATAACAACACAGATTTCTGACCACATTTATAAAGCATTGGCTTTGGAGATGGATACTGTATATGGTATATTGTGGGTGGCTTTCATTTTTAGCTGTTTTTGCAATTGTTCTGCTTTAAGTGGTGGCTATTTAGAAGACACTGCTGCCCTATGCTGCTCTCCACGAATACTGTAATTGTAGTTTGGTGTTAAAGTTGCATCTGTTTTGAGTATTCATCGAATATGTATTGATAGAAGCTGTTGATCAGCGGTATAAAAGTAGTGATTAAATTTTGTGCTGTTGTGGGGATCCTGTTTTGTATGGTGTTTTAATGGGTTTGTTGTCTTTCTTACCCCTTACTGGGGCACATTGTATTCTGTCCTTTTCATCTTGAACTTTTAAGGATTTCTGATAGGGGATGGGCCTGCATTGTATCCTGCCTCTCTCCTCACTGTGCTCTTGTTTTTCAGGGGAATGTGTGCTGGGGATTGATCTCATAACTTTGTGCTTGTTAAGCCACGTGTGTTTGATTATAGGATTCCGTGACTTTTTAGGACAAATATTTCAGGTTCTTGTTGAATCTTGGTATATATTTATGCAGTATTCACTCTGATTGATGTTTGAACACAGTATTCACTCTGATTGATGTTTCATGTAAGTAAAAGTAGGAATAACAGTCTTGTTTGTGAATCATCACCCTTTGAGTCGTTAATAGGCTTTTGTTCAGCTGAGATTTAAAAGTATCTTTAAATTTAATTTAAAATGTAGATCACTTCAGTCTTTCATCAAGAATATTCACTCAGTGTGTTGTACATTCAACTTGGTATGATCTCTTACAGTTATCCCTGTTTTCAGTAAAGGTTTAATGGCTTAGCTCTAAAGGAAAATAAATAACATTTTTAAGTGCAATTACAATATCAGAAGCAGCCTATAAAAAACTTTGTTGCCCATAAGGGTGTACTGTTATAATCCCAGCACTCTGTGAGCTGCCGCAGAGATCACAAATTTAAGCCCAGCCTGGGTGACTCAGTGACTTAGACTCTACCTCAGAATAGAAAAGAAAACAAAAGAAAAGCTGGAGATGTAGCCCAGTGTGAAGGCCTTGGATTCAAACTCCAGACACCCTCCTCCCACTAAAAAAAAAAAAAAAAAAAAAAGGCCTTTAAGTGGTACCACTTCCTGACAATTAGTGATAGCTTAATTATGCTTTAAAACATACTCAGAGATGGAATCTTCTTTTTCCTTGTAACCTGATCCTTTACTTGGTTCCTCTAGGTAATTCTTATCCAGTAAAGATGACAAACATTTCTCTGCTTGAGTTCTTCAGGTACAGAAAGTACATTATAATGCCACTTCTTGACTTACTCTGGCTTGAATTTCTTAGCTTTCACTAAGCTAATTTTCGCACCTTTAACCTATGTGATGCTGGCACAGCAGACTTTCTATGATTTTTAAAATATAGAGCCTGAGGGCCGGGGATCTAGCTCAGTGACCTAAGCGCCTGCCTGGCAAGTGCAAGGTCGTGAGTTCAATCCCTGGCGCCACAAAAAAAAAAAAAAAATAGAGAGACAGAGAGACAGAGCGAACCTGAAACAAAATGCAACTTGCTGAAGGAAAGGAATGCTAATAGATACGGAGATGCAACAGTGAGCTCTTTCATTTATATTTTATTGAAATACATAAAGAAATGCACAGTTCATAAGTGCGTATGTTTGATCAGCTTTTGCAAAGGCAGTGCTTCTGCACAAAAGCACCCAGATCAAGAAACAGTGCTACCATAATGTCTTTTGACTTAGGTCTGTTGTTTCATTGTCTGTTTAGTAATGTGCTTCCTTATTCAAGCATATTTTTTTTTCAATCTTTGAAAGGCAGATCTTTTTTTTTTATTTTAAAGAGAATAGAACAAAACAAAACAGAACAGAGTCAAACACAACATAGCATTTCAGAACAGAACACTGCAAGCAATACAGGTCTTCAAAACATAACAACAGAAAATTAACAATGGCTACCCTAGTGTCTCTTGTTTTCTTCAAAATGGTTATTTATACATTCACACACAATAAACTCAAAGAAAACAAAATAATATAAAACGAGATAAAACAAAAGAGTGAAAGCATTACAGGCCTTCAAATCAGACAATAAGAAATCAGTAATGAGCTGGGCATGGTGGCTCACGCCTGTAATCCAAGCACTCGGGAGGCTGAGACAGGCGGATTGTTGTGAGTTCGAGACCAGCCTGGGCTACCAGGTGAGCTCGAGGCCAGCCTGAACGGCATAGTGAGACCCTGTCTCAACACCAGGGCTGGGGATCTAACTCAGCGGCCTAAGTGCCTGCCTGGCAAGCACAAGGTCATGAGTTCAATCCCCGGTGCCACAAAAAAAAAATCAGTAATGGCTACCTTAATGCCCTTTGTTTTCTTCAAAAAAGCTGTTCGTATGTTCTCACATATTGCAGTCAAATAGTAGAAAATAGACTTAATCCAATCAAATCAAAGAATAAAAGCCTTATTGGACTTAGAACCTTTCCCCCATATTTATCAGGGATTTTGTATCTTATTGAGTCTTTCAGTTTCTTACACTAGGGAGACCAGCAGTGTTTATACATGTGAGTTTGGTTTATTTTACTTAGGAGTATGGTCTCAAGTTGCATCCATTTACCTCCAAAAGCCTCAATGTGATCCTTCTTTATAGCTGAATAGTACTCCATTGTATAAAAAGTACCACATCTTTTTTATCCATTCCTCAATTGATGGGCATCTGGGTTGTTTCCAAGATTTGGCTATTACAAATTGTGCTGCTATAAACATGGGTGCACATACATCACTGTGGTAAGATGATTTCACTTCTTCTGGGAATATGCCCAGAAGCGGAATACCTGGGTCAAATGGGACTTCCAGTCCTAGCTTTTTGAGAAACCTCCAGACTGACCTCCACAGTGGTTGCACCAGACTGCACTCCCACCAACAGTGGAGGAGGGTTCCTTTTTCCCCACAGCCTCTCCAGCATTGGTGGTTTTCTTGATCCTGGCCATTCGTTCTGGAGTGAGATGAAATCTCAGAGTTGTTTTAATTTGCATTTCTCTAATGACCAATGATACTGAACATTTTTTCATGTATTTATTTGCCATTCATATTTGTTCAGCTGAGAAGTGTGTTTTCATCTCAGATGCCTATTTTTGGATTGGGTCTTTGAATTTCGAGGGCCTGATTGTTTTTAATTCTTCATATGTTCTAGATAGAAGACCTGAAAGGCGGATCTTACACCTGCCTTATTTCTAAAAAACTTGTAGCTACTAGTTGTTGATAGGATTGTTCATAGTGACATGTTAGATACAATGTTGCAAATACTGCTAAAGGAACCTGTCCAGAATCTCATAATATGTAGTACAAAAGGTTGAGGTATTAGCCAAAATTACTGTTATATGGAATTATTGAAAACTGAAAACCAAGGAAATCAAGACAGTTTTCATAAACAACTCAAGTGTATAGGTTGGATATTAACACTTTAGCTGGAGAAGAAGGACTTCAGGAAGAAAATGAGGTGTTTTGACCAGATTTCTTAAACTGTAATTTACCCATTAAACACAAAGAATGTTTAAGTTTATAATAGGGAAAGCCACAAGTCAAGCATCTTAGCCCTGTTAGTTTAAATGGAAATATATCTTACCCTCAGTGTCACTATTTACTGTGATGTACAGATCGGAGAACTAAGTAGTTCTAACAGATGTTTTACAGAAAGTACCGGTGCTTTAAAAGAACATCAGACTCTTCAGTTCTTGAACAGTTGCTTATTTATTTATATTTCAAATGGCATTTTGAGCAGAAGAAAAAAGAAAGGGCATGAACATAGGAAAGCAGGAGAATGTGGTTCTGGAGAATGTTTTTATTTTTGGTGTTGAAGTTGGTGAGAGAAGGATGGCCAGGTGTGATACATTGTGAGCGCTGGCACAAATTTGAATTATAAAATAGGCAATTGAGAGCCATTTGAAAATTTTTTTAACTAGGCAGGATTTCTGAAGTAAAATATGTCCTTAACGTCTCTATGTGGCAATAAAATATTATATAGGGTTTTAAGTTAGGTTTTTGTATTTATGCCCAAATTCATATTCAATGTTTTAGAGAATTCTTCGAAGTAAACCGCTTTTTTCATAGACTTATTTCAGTGTATTAAAGTCTTTTTCCAAATAGGAAATTTGTGCTTTTGCTTTGAGAGTAAGTTTTCTAATTTGAGGAGTGGCAGTTTTTTATTTCATTGAAGTATGCTTTTAAAATTTATATTAATTTAACTGTGTTCCTGAAGTTTTGTCATGCTTGTGCATGTGTCTTTGCTGCTAAATTGTGTGGCACTGACAGTTCAATCCTTCGATTTTGTTTTTGGTACAATAGAGGATGAGAACGAAGACTTTAGTAGGTGATAGGTGGTATAAACTCAAAATACTTCATAGTGAGAGGACCATGTGTGTTTGTACTTAATAAAAATATAAGAAGTCATTGTAAATGTTTATTTTATTATGAAGGTTACTTCTTAGGTGAATTATCAGCTTATTTTTAGTCAGTATTGTGAGATATTTAGAAGAGCAGTAACAGCCTTTTTTCTCTTATTGAAGGAAGATAAAGCTGTTATCTCAGAAATTTAGGTAATAAACATTGATTTGAAAATAGAATTTATACTTCGAAGTGACTCAATTGTAGTGACCACACAATTGTATGTTTCCAGACCCACATATATCTCACTCTGTTTTATCATCTCTTAAATGAACTGAATAGTAATAATTCTGGATCTTGCTTTGTGAATGGCTCAGATTGAATGAGATGATGTACATGAAAAATTTAGCCTGATGTGTTATGGTGTAAATCTCAATAAAATGTTACTAATTAGCAGTAAGTTAAGTGAAAGGCTGTATGTTTTGACTCCTTAAATTCATTATGGTGGGACTTTTTCTGTATCCATCATGAAAATTAGCTGAAGTATGCTTGATCTGCATACTATACTCTTTTCTGTGAGATACTTGTTCTTCCTTATTTTTCCATTTATTACTTTAGTTGTTTTGGCAGCAAACATCCCCCACCCACTTGCCTTTTTCTGTCTTTTCAGTGCTGTGGATCAAACCCAGGAATCTGGAGCATGCTAATAATCAAGTGCTGTACCACTGAGTTACTAGTGGCACCTTGGTTCACAAACTTAAATCTTTCTGTGATTCTGGTCATGAATCAGTTGGAAAAGAACTGAATCAAATTTCCCATAAGATCAACATTAAACCTAACCACTGAATTTGATTCATTTCAGTTCTCATCCAATTGGTTTGAGACCGGAATTGCAGAAAGAAGTTCGTGAACTGAGGCACTTTATATATGGCCCCATTCCCTTTTGGCAGTCTAACTCAGTTTCCCTTCTTATTCTTTCACTCTATTGCTTGTAAATTAGTAATTATTTATTGAATGAATGAACAAATATTCCAATTTCTGCTTTTTCTCATTTGAGGTTTTTTTAATCCTGATTTGTGTGTGTGTATGCGTGCGCGCATATGTTTGCGTGTGCATGAAATTTCTTTCTTCTGTAGTTCAGACATGGTTGTACATCAGTGTAATGGTTCCTGGTGTCTAGTCTCAGCCCTCTGCAGCTAATTTTTAATTCTATTTGTGATCATTTTTCCTTATTGTTTTTATGCTCATTTTAATTTGTATTGTATCCTATCCCTTTTTTCTTTAATATTCTGTTTATGAGAAATCTGCCTCTCATTCTATATATTTCTGGTTACATGAAGACTTTCTTGGTTTACTATTTCTGTGGTTATAATAAAAATTTGTAAAGCACAGTTCTTTCTTGGAGAGAGCAAATTTGGATGGTTATGTGAACGGTGAAAGCTGTTACGGTTTTATTGCCTGCTTGCTTTATCTCCTCCTTCTTGAGTTGAACATGTGGCTTTGATGGTATTTATACCAGAGGTAGAAATAGGTGATACAGATCTGTTGACCATACATATGAGAAGTATATCTGTTCCCCATTCCTTTGCTTTTTTCTTTTCCTCTCCTCCTCTCATGTTTCTTCTTCATGTAAGTTTGCAAAAATTCTAGTTCCTGTATTGCCTACTGGTTTCATTTTGGTGTCTGGGCCCAAAAGGATACCCTTGGAGAAACAAGCTGTCTGTAAGATTGAGTGCCTCTTTTAGGGAAAAAGAATCATTAACCAGATCTTAAGTGTTTCACCAAGTAACTTTTTCTGTTCTAAGACTTTTCTCTCGGGCTTATCTTCTGTTCTCCTGCTTACCTTCCGGCTTCTACCTAACACACATAGTACCAGATTTCTTGAAGAAGTAATCTTTACTGATGATCTTTTCTACCCCCATTCTGCACCCCCCCAGCTAGGCAAGTCCTCTACCTACATTTCTGGCCCTAAATTTTGTTTTGAGACAGATCTTGCTGAGTTGCCCAGGCTGGCCCTGAATTTGAGTAGATGAGACTGTAGGTGTGTGCCACAGTGCTTGCCTCTCTTTACTTTTTAAAATTCTTACTACTTTATGCCGGTGTTGCTCACTTTTAGGTGTGCCCTGTTGCCAAATTCAGTGACATCTTGATGCTCGATGTTTTTGGCTATCATGACTGTTCTGAGGCAGTGTTATAGTTACAGTTTAGTTCCAGAATTTAGTACTTCTCTCGGGAGGAACTCCCAAGTCTTTATTTCCAGGTGGTCTCTGGATTATGGGCCCACATTTCCAGATGTCAAATAACCTTATGTACTGTGAGTACTTTACCCATCACTTCTGTTTTTGCATTCTGAATTTATACTAATGATGTAGTCATCTAATCTTTAAAAACTTCAAAAACCTCTTTGAGCCCTTGATTTTGTTATTTAATGCCCAGGCATTTTCCTTCTACTTTGCCTGTATTCTTTGTATGTGCGTACTTCACTATTCTAACCATTACCACTGCTCGGCGTTATCGTGTGTCATATTGATTAGTTGTCTGGCTTTCTCCCACAAGTCTCATTCATTGCTTTCCTTTTGCCTATAAAGTGAAATCTAGGCTTTTCAGCCAGCATTCGAGGCCTGGTATATGAAGAAGTAAGTCAGCATGAATAAGAAGAAAGTTTAGAAGAAATTTTGGATTTCATATGTGTGTGGCGAGGGAGCTAAGTTGTTGGTCAAAGATCTCCACATTTTAGGGTTGGATTTTTTCTTTTTTTTTCTTCTACAGTGCTGGGGATCAAACCCAGGGCTTCAAGAATGATAGGCAAGTACAGTACCACTGAGCTATACTCCTAGCCAGTGAGTGAGCTTGGATATTTTTTAACAGACCCATCCCAGCTGAAAAACATTGAACCCCAGTGTCTGTGTCCTTTTACCAGTATTTCTGTATTAGTCATCCTTTCCCAGGTAGTTGGCATGGCCTAGTATCAGTAGGTGTTTAGGCTCCTTTTAGGTCCTGTCATTTTTAACTTGTGTACTCTGCATATTCCTATTCTTTTGTTTTTTTGCTTCTACTCATAGGCTTCTTGTTTAGAACCAGTCCCAACTAAAAATTGCTTTAAATGCTATCTTTATTTAAATAAACGTTACAACTTTTTTTTTTTTTTTGTACTGGGGATTGAACTCACAACCTCGCGCTTGCCAGGCAGGCGCTTATGCCACTGAGCTAAATCCCCCGTCCAATGTTACACCTTTTAAAATTTGCTTACTTCTTTTAGGAAGGACCATTAAGACCTGTTCTTGAATACATCGATCTGGTTAGCAGTGATGATGAAGAGCCTAGCACCTCTCGTACTGAGGTAAGTACATTACATTTGATTTACATTTCATTTGTACCAGTGAAGAGATTTTTCTAAAAGAAGTTATCAATTCAATGATGGCTTTATGTAGGAGCTATTGTGCTCTAGAAAGTGGCCTTTTTCTGTTAATACACTCCATAATAGCTAATCCAAGGAGTCTTTTGCCCAGAACATCTCCTCCTTCTAATTTTGTTTCTTTAGTTTCAGTGAAGATGTGAGAAGATAAAATGACTAGGAAATTCCTGAAGGAGATACCTGATAAAAGAGAAGTGTAATAAAAACTGCAAGCATTTTGACTCCTCTTGCCTTTCTCTTTTCCTGCACTGTCTGGATCCTTCCAAAACTATGTGACCATAGAAAAGTTGTTTTATCTTAGAAGACATATGAAGATCCTTTAGGAAACAGAATATAGGGGAGGGTTAATAACTGATTATTACTTCAATCTTTATCCCTTTTACAACCCCCCATCCCTTTATTATTAATCTTAAACTGTGACTTGCTGCTTGAGCCCATACTTCCTTATTTTGAGAATTGAATCGAGTCCTTTGTAGCAATCTTGCTTTCCATTTGTCTTTTCTTTAGCCCAGATTTTATTAATGGGTAGTAGTTTTCTTGATGGATTAAAGAACTCTTGCTTATGACTCAAGGGATTGAGACTTGGACTTGGAGTCAAAATAACTCGGTTTGAGACCCACCTTTACTCTTTACTATTAGTGAGACTTTGAAGAAACTAACTTTTAACCTAGTGTTTTTGCTCTTTTAATTAAATGAGAGTAATACTTATCTCACACAGTTGTGGTGAGGATGAAATAAGGTAACATATATACTCCTTAGAACTATAAACCATAAAGGAAGAATATTCAACTGGGAAGTTGTTACTCATGGACAATAAATGACAGGATTTTGAAAAGGTCTTAAAGTAACTCTAATAAGGGAGATTTAGAATTTTTTATTGTTGTTCTCAATGTGACTCTCCTTATTATTAGCTTCTATTCGCTGACTTACACATGTTGAATGGGATTTTTTTCTTTTATTAGTTGTTACTACCCATGGTCTTACCCCTCATTTTAGCGTGGGACCAATCAGCTGGCCAAGATAGCATCACTTAAACTGAGCTTAGTTTTACTCTCTGCTTTTCATAGACGTAGTCGTCCCGTATTAATGACCATAGTTGATATAGTGCTTGGGGTAGTGAAGCTTTGGGTGTGACTGTTAGCCCTTTACTGACCTGTAGTGGATTGTATTTTTCATTTTTATTTGTAATAATTTAAAAATTGAATTCTGCTCACTGGACATGCATCTCTGCGTTTGAGAGTTAACATATTAAAAGCATATTTTTTTCTTCCTTGGTTTCCTTGTTCATGTGGACAACCCAGAGAATGCCTGAATCTAAGGTGCCACCCTCTGAGAGTCATCGCTCTAGCTGCAGTGCTCCTCTTCCCATTGGAGACAGCAGCTACTCCTCTGGGAGCTGTGCCAGCAGTCCACAAAGGATAGTTTCTCAGCTTTCCTCTGTTGAGAGCCCATTGGAAAACCAGAAAAGTGATCAAAATAATTCTGATAATAAGATCTCTGAGACAGAGACACTTAAACCTTCACAAAAATATCAGACTTTGCCTTCATCTTCACTTCTGGTCCCCCAGGAATCTTTGGATTCTTCGGAGGTCAAAGAAGATTTACCCATAGAGTCTTCTACTTCACAGCATGGACACGATGCCATCCTCTATCTCCAGACACAAGTGGCTGAAATGTCCCGAGTAATACGTGATCTGCAATCCAGAAGCTGTTTTAGGTTTCATCATTCTAGGCCAAGTGAGAATTCTTCAGTTCCTTGGGATCTCTCCACATCTAAGGAAGAAAATTTATCCACAATTGAAGAAGCTGATTGCAAATCTCCATCAGAAGACAAATGGCAGCCAACTGACCGCTCCCGATCTAGTTTCACAGGTCTTTTGAAGAGAATGGAACAGAGAGGTGTTATAAAGAGGGTAACATTACAATCTGAAACAGAAACATGTGAAGGGAAACCTGATTGTGTAACCTCTAAAAAACGTTTGGTTCCACCATTGCATCCTCTTTTGAGAATTGCTACCACTGAGGTTTTTAAGGACCCTGCTGATTGTCACCCTTCTTCTTTCATGGGACACAGGGTATATCCTGTGTCCAAGGATACATCTCCTTTCCAACCAAATCCACCAGCTGAGGGCCCCATTGTGGAAGCATTAGAGCATAGCAAAAGAGGAAGCACAACATCTCCTCTAGATTCTACCTCAAAAGAAATGGAGGTAATGGGTGGTAGGTTCTACCGCGCTGCCTCTATTGCGGCCCGAGCTGCCAGCTATATGGCCTATATGACTCAGTATCAGCGTAAGCTCTGGGAAGACATGGAGGATTTAGTTCATAACCCACAGTTTGATCATAGGAAGGCAAGGTGTATAATATCTGATGGTATGGATGCAGGCCTTTGGCAGCTTTGTACCACTAGGGACATTATGGACTCCGTAGTCAGAGTTATGGCCATGGCAATAGACTATAGAAGGCAAGCCTGGCTTCGACTTACGTCTCTCAGTAAGAAAAGCCAGGAAAAGATCTTACACTTGCCCTTTGATGGTACTTCCCTTTTTGGACAAGATGTAAATGCTGTTGTTGCAGAAGAAAACAGCGTTAAAGAAAATGACTATAAGGATCACAATAAGTACTATAACCAACATCGATACTTTAATAGTCATGATCAGAAAGCGTATTATCACAATAGAGGATATTCCAGAGGGGATTGGTACAAACCCCGAAACCACCCTTATAGGTATAGAAAAAAGGGAGACTCTCCAGAACGACATGGATACAAGAATTAACTGTTTGTGTTCAGCAGAATAGTCATCCAAGGTTCTTTTTCGCTTGTTTCACCCCACTTGAGTAGGATTGGCTTTATAGACAGGTCGTCAATAAACTGCATGCACGTCTGGAATGATTACAGTGAATGTTTGACTGAAGTATGTAATGAAAAGACTCAAGTTTTATTGGCCAAGTGAGTATTGGAAATTTTGCTGTAAGGAGGGCTGGGCATAGGTTACCCATTATTTCTGGCCCAAAATAAGGCCAGATGAGGGCACCTAGGACTCCGAATCCTCTTGGATTAAGAGAAAGTATATAGATACGTTCCTCAGGAAAATTGTGTTGGTAAACTGAGGACCAGTAGATGTTAAATCTGGAAACAGTTTACTACTAGATTCTGTTTACTAAGACCAGAGGCAAATCCTCCATTTTTAGGTCATCAGTGCTGTGTTCAGGTATCAGCTTGATGGATCTTCATTAAATGACAGCTCTATTAATAGTCTGTGTCAAGATGATCAATTCACCAAGAGTTCAAACTACTATCAAGCTCTGTGAGACTTTAGAATCAGCTACGAAGCTATGTGCCAATTGAAATTCAAACAAGTTTTGCCAAATTCAGTTTGCATCCAGCTGGAATGGCTACCTGTCACAAGTCTGCTCTGGTTACCAGCTGGAAAGACTTTTCTACCTATAACAATATTGTAGAAATTTTTGTAGTAACTATCTTCATTAAGACTGATGGCCACCATACCTTCAACCCTCATAAAATTACATGTGCGGTAATTCTTTGTTGTCATCAATCCTAATAGTCTTTTGAACTATCAAGCTTACATATCAACAAGTTGAGAGACTGTCATAGAGGTCTCACTATAATCTGGGCCTTTCACCAAGATGGCCTTCTGAAACCTATCTTCTCAACAGTTAATTTGTTTGAGCTTGATAATGCATCCTACTCTAAATAAAAAGATGTGAATACAATGCTGTGGAAATAAAAGATATGTACACCCTGAACGCATGCAAATCTGAACTCTCTTTAAGAGTAAGAATTTAAAACATGGCTGACAATCTGGTCCTCTTAGCAAAAGTGAAACGAGGTGCCATCAGTCTAACTTTTGTTGAGAAATCCTTAAGGTTTAAAGCAAAATTGTGGATGTCATGAAGTGAACAAGCCACACAGTTCTGTTTCTGGATGTCTAAATAATCACATTCATTAAAGATTTTTTAAAAGGCTGAAATCAAGACTTCAAGTGACATGTTCTTGGTTAATTGGTCACTGAATCTTGTCAAACTCACTGTAAGGGATGACTTAGTTTCTGCCATACTGGAACTGGCAGCAGATACCTCAGCTATACATCCCACAGTATCTTCTGTGTATCTCAAGGCAACGGCTGTATGGCAGACCAACCCTTAGATCCTTGTCCTCACAGCTTGGCTCTGGGAATGGAGAAAATGGCAAGGTTGAGGGTTTCTGAGTACATCAATTACTGTTATTTGCTTGGTAGCCAGAAGAGTTTTTTTTTTTTTTTTGACAGACTTATGTAATTCTGTAATTTTTTTGGTTTGTTAAACATTGTTTGATCGGGTGTTGTAGGTGTACTGTTGGTGGCATGTAGCACTGTTCTAGGGCTTATGTGATCCTTTTTATCACAGTTCTTGCACAGTAGTGATTACATTTTCTTTTAATAGTTTATTAGAAGCTTATTCCTTCTGTCTTAGCTATGTTCAGCACACTTTTTAAGCCTGCTTTTTTCTTCCTCTTGCCATAGAGGTGGAAGACACTAATTATCTGTACTCGGAAGAAGTTATTTTATTGTCAGATAATTTTAGGATACTGTATTGGTCCTGTCTGTCCTATTTATCCAAGAAGCCTGAATGAGTCTTGATAAATATCATTGAGTAAATTTAACCAAGTTGTATCTGAAGTTAATACTTATCTTACTTTTCTGTATTTTCCAGAGTTGGGTCCATACCAATGTGCTGTAAGCACTGTCTTTGAAACTTAGCATTGATTATCTAAAAAAACAAACAAATACAACAAAAACAAATCAAGGGCCTAAGAAATTACACATAGATTTTTGTAGCTTGTAATGTGTACAGCACCAGCGGAGCACTCTTGTGCCCTTGACGTTGGCACTGTAGTTTTCTCCTGCGAAAGGAATCACTACCTGACATCTCACAGGAGAGAGACCTTAGGTTGTATGTGACTGCACATCAGTGTTACTAAGGCTATTTTAATTCCATTTCTCCCTTTTTCTTCCCTGAATTACATGGTGCATCACAAACTTGGTGATTCTTGAGATGCCTGTAATGCTTAACATGATTCTCTGAAATTGCTTTTGTATCTCCATGCTTGTGCTCCCCTCCCCCTTTTAAATTGTAGTTAAAAAATCCAAAATGTAGCACCTTAATCATTTTAAGTGTATAATTTCTTCCTGTTAACTACTTCCACATTGTTGTGTAGCTTTCTTAAATATTTTAAAGAAAACATTGTTACTCTCTTGAGATACTTAGGTTGCTCAGTAATAAAGAGAGACTGCTTAACCACTCAAGCCCAAGCATCTCTAGAAAATTCAGTTTTCCTTAAAGTGAAAAAGTATTACAAACCAACAAATTGGTAACCAGTTAGGTAAATTGGTGAAAGTATTTGACAGTTGAGTGGGGATAGGGACAGACTGCAACAGGGTGGGAATGGCGTTGACCTGTGTATTTCTTGACTGCAGAAGAAATAATTTCCCAGTGTCCTTAGCCCATTTATCTTTTTTATAATCTCTGGCATACTTGAATGATGATGGTATTATGGAATTAAAAGTGGGTGCTTGGTCTAGAAAGACAACCCCCGTAGAGGACAAAACTCATATTTAGTCAGATACACAGTTACTGTGCCTGCTATGTGCAGAGCAAAATTCTGTATTAGGCTAACCTCTGATTTAAAATACCTCTAGGTTTTTTAGGAGGCCTTGACATAGCTGCAAGTTTAATGATTTAGCGTTTTCAAAAAGGATGTGTCTAATGACCTTTTTTCTTCAAAATGTTGTTTCTTGACTAGACAGAAGATGTATATATGAAGAAAATATGATTTCTTGTAGTTACTATGTATAAAGAAGTAATTATCTCCATTGTTACATGAAGTGCCTTTTTAAATTTCACACTATGTTTAGAACTTACATTTTGGTGTCTTGCATATATTGCTGGTTGTATTTGTGAATTTTGTATAGCATTTTAATCTTTTAGTTTATTGCCTTGATTATATTAATTGCACTATCTAAATGTACTCTCCTGAATGTTATTTTTCTTCATAGCACTGTTGACTCATTTCAGAGAATGGTATACTGTCCTCTTCCTTATTCACAAAAATTTTTATTTTTCAGCAATTAGCCCAGTTTTCTGGGCATTAAGGCAGCTTCATATGTTCTGAATTTTCTGATTGAGTCATTTGTCTTATGTTTAACTTTGTTCTTAGCCATGATGACAAAATGTGTTTATTTGGTAAGAAAAAGCAAGGACATCTTTTTTGGGGGAGTGCGGGAAGTACCAAGAATCGAACTCAGGACTCGTGCTTGCTAGGCAGGCACTGTGCCACTGAGCTATATCCCTAGCTTGAAGCAAGGACTTCTTAAAAAGCAGTAAATTTGCTGACACTTTATGTATGTGTGTGTGTATATATATATATATTTATTTTGGACTGAGTGATAGCTTCCTTATCAGTATAATTACATTTAAACTTTCTTTAAAGCTGTGTGGTAATTTCTTTATCAGTTTAATTTCATTTATTTACTTAGCCCACAAATGACATGTGGAGGGGCACATAAGGTTTTTCAGGCTCCTTAAATACTATTTGATACTCTATATTAGTACTACAGTAGCAGTTTACTGAATTATACCTAAGTGACCTGATAATGTCCTGTCCTTAAGGACCTGGTACATCCAGGATGACCTCTCAGGTTTAGTACACAAGGAGGTTGAGAAAAGAAACTGCAGAATCCCTTCTGTAAAATTGAATACTAATGTGAACACAGAACTAAGTGGCATACTTATTATTTGTGAAGATATAATTAATTGGGATTCTGATGAAGGTTGGAAAATGTGGATTAAATCTCTTTAGAAGTAGTTCAAAGATTGCAATAAATGAAGTTTTTTTTTTTTTTTTTTAGTGAGAGACCTGTTTTGCCCCATTCTTGCACCGTTCAGGTTACCTTATCTTTTGACATTTGCCATCACAGCCACTTGATGGCTAGTCCAGTAATTGATTGTCACATCTACATGCATGTCATTCAGTTGGCCAGATCCATTCGATGTGGTTTTTAGTGGACACACAAACCAGTCAGTTCCTCTTTTTTCACTTAAAATATTAGCTGGAAGTTATCAGTAAACTTATGATTGTTGTATTGAATGCAAATCATTTTGGTTTTTTCAAATATAATGAATTTGTAAACCATTAAAATTTATGGACATTTTCCTTCCTGGATGATGATAGTGTTGTTTTATTAAACCTTTTTTTCTTTTATTAACGGGATGTTCTTGTACTTCTTTGTCTTTTCATTTGTTTGTACTTGCTGTAATGAAAACCTTTGTAGTAGTGTCTGGTATGTGTAGTTCTTGTGGAACACATCTGGAAGTGGTCCCATTCCAGTCATGTCCTTTTGACGTTAGCCTGGCAGTTCTTTTATTCTTTGTATTGATCTTCTCTTCCCCTTTATGTAGTACTTAATAAAAGCATTTCTGATCTAACAATCTCTTTGAGGTAGATTATATTTTTTTTCCACCAGTGTATACTAGCTAGGATTTTGATGTGGCTTTGTATGTGTAGACTTAAGTATCACGTCTTAAATAGTATTCTAAGAGATTTTTTTTTTCCTGAGAGATTTTCTAGTTTTACCAAATAGGATTTTTATTAAAGATAACCAGTCCAGTCTCAAACTGCCCCCTGGCTTTTGACCCTTTATCAGTTTTTAATACCTTTTTGTTTAATGGCAGTATTTTTCTTATTTCCATTGGCAGTTATTTTTCTCATTTCTATATAATCACATAAATGTATTGTTTATGGTCAAATTCATTTGAAGTCCATAGCCTGGGTATATCTATGGTTTATCTACAGCCCTGCTATATCTACCTGATATGTTCTTATAATTAACCAGTTTTCTCTAGGTCTTAAAGGCTTTACTATATACCTGTTCATTTCCAGTAGTTAGGTTTTCTGATGACTTGTCAAGTTCAGAGTGCTTACATTTCTTTTAGGACTTTGAAGGTCTGTTAAAAGTTTTATTTTTTCTATTATTCCTGAGTATAGTTCTTGGTATAGTGAAAGTAAATGTTTTATATATATGTGGTGATATTTCAAAATACTTTACCATAAATGCTTCAGGTGTTCTTGTGTTATAGCTTCTGTTAGTCTTTTTTAGCCTAGTTTTCATATGCAGTATATTTCCTAAGGTACTTTCAGTTTTCTTTCATTATTACAGCATTGAGTTTTAAGGACTACAAATGGACCTTTGTTGACTTCCACTTGTATGTTTCACACTACATTGATTCGTAATGTGTTTGTTAAGTAACTAATGTTTTTTAGTCCTTTACATATCTTTTAATTAGTGAGGCAACAGTGATGTGAATAATGGAATAAATACATTACCCCAAATCATTAAACATAGGTTCAAGTTTTCGATTCTATTTATTTATTTGGTTTTTTGTTTGTTTATGTATGTATGTATTTATTTTGTGTGTTTGTGTTTGAGACAGGGTCTCGCTGTGTAGTTCAGGCTGGCTTTGAACTTACTTTGTACCCCAGGCTGGTCTTGAACTTGCAGCAATCCCCCTGCCTCAACCTCTTGAGTGCTGGGATTATAAGTGAGAACCATCACACCTGACTGTCTAATTCCTTGTTTTGAAAAAATCAGCATATTTAACTGCATGGTGTTTCCTGCAGTTAGGTGTGTGGCCCATCCCTTTCTGCCTTGAGTAGGATATAGTTAATATGTAAGTAGTAGCATTTAGATTTTTAGCATAGAATTGCTTGTATGTTGATACTTCTTTAATGGCGTTTAAGAGCTCCTGTATATTCTAAAATGTTTTGGAACCACTTTGATAGCCATTTGTCTGTTACCTTCCTGTTTGGGAAGGAAGTAGAAGACAGAGGCTCTACATCAATAGAGTCTATATGTATTAGACTCTCTTGAGATAGAAATTCACAATTACTTTGCAGATAAGGGAGTAAAACTTGAGAGTCATTAAGTAGCTTGCTCAAGTATTACTGAGAATTAATAGACTTCAGACTTTCAGTTAAGCCTTGTACCAGGCTGCTTCCATGTGTTTCAAAGGCTCTACTCATATCTTTACCTCTGTGACCAACTAATTTCAAGTGCAGTAAATCTTTCAGTTGCCTAAATTGTATTCTCAAGTAATTCCTGGTTATTTCACTTGTTAGATCAGGAGCCCTGTCCTCTTAGTTCTCGGAGTGAGGTTTTATTGCACTGAACTAAGATGATTCTTAATAATCGTTGGTTTCTGTTTTGTGGAGGGCTTATTTGTATTCTGTTCATTTTCAGCATTGATGATTTGAGTCATAATTCTTGTTATTTTCATTGGCCTACATTTTTTTAACCTTTTTAACTTGATATACATTAAGGTTTTTTAAAACTGGCATCTTGAAGATACTAACTTAATAGAAGGAAAATGGTATGGCTTAAAGCATTTGGTATTTGAATTCCTCAATCTTGATATTAACAAGCCCGTTATTTTCTAAGCTTATTTTCTTCTCAAATAAGGTAATACCTTGCAAGTACTTTAAAAAATACTGAAGCCCAAAGTAGATTTCCTTTTTTTAGTAATTGTGCTACTGCTGGATAATATTGGGTATAGATAGATACATACTTTTAACAATGTATTTGATAGCATGTTCATTTCATGCCATCTGATTATGTTCCCCTTGTTTACAATTTTTAAGATTACAATAAAAGCGCAACAATGGCCTAAATTCTTGAAAAACATATTTAAAATAAATAGGCTCTTTTCTCAACAAGTACAAACTAAAGTTAAGAAAAAGAATATAGAATGTTAAAGGTATGTTTGTATGATTTTTGATGGATGGCATTTTTTCATTTTGTATTTATATTGAAAGCAATCATCTTTTCAGTCGTCAAGTATCTTTTTCAATACCTGCTATGTGCAGGCAGGTACTAAGGAAGTTCTGGGAATACTGAGGGTAAGAGACAATATGTTAAGAGAAACAAATACCAGTACAGTGTAGTTGCTCTGTGTAGAGGAATGCCTGTGGTGATGCTGTAACAAAAAAGAAGGTTGTCCCAAGGTATTGGGAAAGCTTTTCTTGCTTACCAGTACTTGAGCTGGATTTTGGAGTTGTCTGTTAAGGCAGCAGGTTCTAGGCAGTGAGGTGGAGGAATTAGTGTATGCCAAGGGGAAACATGAGTTGTGTCTGGTTTCACAATTATAGGGAGTAGCTTTAGGGGGATGGAAATAAGAGATATTAAGCTGAAGAAAGGATAAGTTACCCATATAGATATATTGGTATCTGTATAGTGATTGCTTGTAAGGTTGTAGAAGTAGTCTAGAAAATGGTTTGTACCATAGTCCACTGCCGACATCTAAAACAACTTACTCTTTTTTTTTTAAAAACCTGACCTGATCCCGAGGAATGTTCTCAACAGTGCACCCCTGGCCCCAGGGTAGCTTACCTAAGCAATGAGAGTGAACTGAGGCTGGTACAGAATGACTTTGAAGATTATATCCATATAATTTCTTAGGTGGAGCGTGACGTTCTGTTCTGGATATACCATTGTGTATTTCAGGGTCACGTAACAGTATGGTGGTGCCTCAGTTTGTGAACTTAATTTGTTCTACAGTTCTGGAAAAGATGGCCTTGTCTGTGTGTGGGAAAGGTGGCCACAGTAGTGTTTGTTACCTGATGCAGAGTTTGCAAACAGAAACAAAATTTTGCCAAATGCTTCTGTTTATGAACAAAACTGTTTGCAGACATGCATGTTCCTGAACTGAGGTACAGCACCACTGTAGTTCCCTCAGTGTAGTTAAATGTGGCTAATTTCCCTCTGGGTTGATTTATGGATAATTGCTAATGGGGCACTTGAGAAAAATGAAGATACAGAATATTCTGCATTGAAATTGAGAGTTGCTGTTTTCGAGGTAACTTGAACCTTGTGCCTGTGCTATCTCCAGCAGCCTCCAAACTCATCAACTTTTTTTCCCCTTGTTTCTCTCCTTGGTATTATTTCCACTTTGACGATTTATGTTCCCTACATTCATTGTTTTCATCTCCTTTCCTCCCCTTTCCCACCAGAGGGAGACCAGTGGGACTCAGGATTTAAAAGTAACTCCCCTTTATCATAACTTTGTATTCAAAGGTATTTAAAATTCTCTTTAAGATGCAGATTTGTATAATTTTTTAATGTCCTGTGCTAGTAACAGAAGATCAAAGTCATTTTCCTGAGAGGATTTTTACAAAAAAGTATTGGCGGTTTTACTGGAAGAATCTTACTTGTTAATTTTGATGGTACTAGCCTTCTTAACTAAGTACTTTATAGAATGGGGTGTATCTGTATGCAGTGCTTTTAATTTCATTCATATATAGCAAATGTTCTGTGTACTTCGTAAACAAATGAGTGGGAAGGAGATTGCTTTGTAAAAAAGAGGGTTTCAAAATTTTGCTGCTGGAGGAGGTGAATAAATATTATGTTACTTTGCTGTGTTTTATCTCTTTCCGCTTTATCTATATGTGGGTATAAAGATTCTTGAGAAAAAGTGTTGCTTTTCACATGTTATTTAGGGAGTGGGAGCTATCAGCAAACAACTTCTGGGAGTGCAAATTTCAGACCAACCTAGGGACAGAAGCTTTAAGAATAGGTAATAATAAAAAGGCTTTGAAATTCAATAATGTGTTTATTTCAGTAATTGTTTTCAAACCAAGTGTATCCGTCCCTGTGGTGATTTGCCAAGTTAATTCTTACACAGTTTGTGGTTGGTTGTTCTTTTGGGGTTCTTTTTAACACAGGGTCTCTTATGGAGAAGAAGCAGATGGGGAGGAGATGGTGCTCTTTAATCACTGCTAGATGACATTCAGGGTGTTGGAACAATAATAAGTAAACTTCGGTCTTGGGTTGTTGTCTGTGTGTCTCTCTCCTTACGCAGCCTACAGATTTCACTTTTCCTTATTACTGGATTCTTCCTTATAGAGAAAGTACCTTTGGTGAGTCAAATAGACAACTGGGTTGTCATGTAGGTATTTCTGCAGAGTATTTTCCTCTGTAGTAGATGGAAAAGAATTATTCCATTTCACAGCAGTCTAGTTAGCCACTAATGGAAATGTTCAAATTTCCATTAATTGCATAGCAAATGCAGACTTCTTTCGTTACTCAAGAAATAAAACGCTTTTCAGCAGTCATGAGTAACAGTCATTTCAAAATACAAATCAGTTTTCATCATCAGAAAACCCTCAAGTATCACAGTGAATATAATCATATGTATTGCAAACGTACTAAAAAACAAAAACAAGACAAAACAAAAAACCCCACCAAGTAATACAATGCCATCGGCCATCATGTGAAACCTTATTTTGTGACACTGTTTCTAGAAATTGCTTTGCAAAAGCAGAATCATTCCCTTAACTCTGGATTTCCTTTGAGTTGAATTTGGCATATAATTTTAAAAAATAGATTTAGCTAGTTATAGCAGTAAGATATAATTTAAAGGCTCAACTTTTGGATGAGCCATTGTATAAAGAAAAGTGAAAAGTTGCCTGTATTTAATAATTGAAAAAAAAATATATGGGACCTTTTAAAAGTTTTAAAAATATGCTTAAAGCCATGTACTTTTTTTTTGTTTTTATTTTGTTTTTTTGCAGCACTGGGGATTGAACTCGACCTCATGCTTGCCTGGCAGGCACTTAAGCAACTGAGCTAAATCCCTAGCCCTAAAGCCATATACTTTTAATAGTTTAATATTTAAAACACAAAGTTAGTGCATGGGCTTTGGGATTTTTGAGAAAACATGCGAGGTGTGTGTGGTGGCATATCCCTGTAGTCCTAGCTGCCTGGAAAGCTGGAACCAGCAGGATGGGGTGAGCCCGGGAGTTTGAAACCTGAGGATATAAAGACCGTCTCTCAAAAAAATTATACTCAAGAGGCACGTGTATATGTAAAGAAAATTAACAGACATCTGAATTAAACATGTGCATGCTCTAAAGTGATAGTGGTATTTGGCTGCAAACCTATGAAAGTATTTTCCCAATAGCTGTTAAGCCTGCTGAGCTTTGAATGACTTCGTTTGAGACTGGGTCTCTTGTGTTGCCCAGGCTGGTTCTGAATTTGTAGGTTCAAGTTAACATCCCATGTCAGGGTTCTGAGTGCCTGGGACAATGGCATGCATCACCACACCGACCTTAATACTTGATTAATATATTTCTGTTAGGTTTGGAAAAAATGTAACCCATTCCTTAAACTTCTGGGAAAAAAATTTGATAAAAAGTTAAATTTGCCAGTAGATTATGGTCCTTCTAGAGAAAACATTTCTATCTATAATCTATACTTACATAGGATAGACATTAAACATTTTATAAGACTTAAGTTTGTGATTTAAATCCATTACATTCTTAAGCAAAAGATTGAAACACATCCTTAATGCATTTGTCTTTATCAATTCTCGTTGATTAGTAATTAAAAATTTTGTTAATTTTATTGCACATACTAATTGTAAAAATAAACTAGAAAGCAAATACACACACACACACAAAAAAGAAAGCAGATACAAAAACCTCTCCAGAGATAATCACTATTAGTCACTATTAACATTTCTTACAGCTTTCTAGATTTTATACGCATGAGAGACAATTTTTACTTAATAAGTGATAGGAAAGAAAGACATCAAAATGTACATTTAACATTCACATTATTTTGTGTCATGTTCTCATTGATTTGCCCACTTACATATTTCATTTTATGGTTTACACAGTTTCACAGTTACACATATCAACATTTTCTAGTAAGTCATTGTTCATTAAATTTGCTAATTAAATGAAAACAAATGAATTTCAATTTAAAAGCTTTTTTTTTTTTTTTTTTTGGAGGTACAGTCTCACTTTGCAGTTTAGGCTGGCCTCAAACTCAAAGCGATCCTACCTCAGCCTCTTGAGGGCTAGGATTTCAGGCATTTGCCACCATGCCGAGCTCTTGCAATAATTGTTCTGATGAAAATTGTGTCAATATAGGAAATCCGCATTGCTTGTAACTACTGATTTTTATGATCAGGATTTAAATTCATGGTCTGAACTGGTTTCTAGTGAAGTAGTTAATGGTCTGCAGCAAAAACAAGCAAGGACAGTACAGCTAGTTTGTCACAGAAGTAAATTGGTTCAGTTTGGGAGACTTCTGAGGGAAGCAGTATTGCTTAGTGTCACATTGTGTTTCTTCTTATGAAATTATATTGATAATTGATACTAGTTTTTAAATGCCCTTACTTGACAAAGCAGTCTTGTGTCTTTTTTTTTTTTTAAACCTTGTTATATGGACCTACAGCTCCTGCTACCCCATTGTAGATGTCTTAAGAAGTCGATCATCCATTCCCTTCAAAGTTACACCGTTTCTAGACTTAGAATTTTTCTGTATCTGTGCCACAAAACAAAAGAATTTTTGTTTATTTTCATCAGTGTATGCTTAAATTTTATTATATTCTGGCTTAACCAGTCTCCTGAATCTGACAGTCATTTCTAGAATACAACCCAAAGTGCTTAAATTTGTCAAATTTGCTGTTACCTAAAGTTTTCGATAAAAACATAAAGAAATAATTTGAGGATATGAAAATTTCATAGTGACTAAAACAGAATCTGCCTTTTAACCTGTGGCTGTGCAATGCCTTCCTTATTTCTGTACAGTTCTGGTATAGAAGAAAACTGTTGCAGAGTGATCTCACAAGCAGGCAAACGAAGACCCCCCCTTCTCCAATATTTCTCTTGTTCCAAAAAATAACTGAGTGAATTGACAACTTACTTGCTGTCAGTATGAACTCTTTAATATTACTAGGCCCTTCTTATCTTGATTTTGTAGGAAACATTTAAGACACTTTCATTTACTCTGAAATTAGTTTCTTTTTTGCCTGTATTTCTGACAATAGTTTTGCAGCTGGATTGGTAAAAGGTAAGGTTTTTTTTCCCTTGCATCCTTGTTTTAAAAGTTGCTTCTGAATATTTTTCCTTGACTAATTGACTTAACTGCTATGTAGAATAGAGATTTCTATGACCTATGGGTAAACTTCTAACATGCGGATATGACTCATTTAATGACCTATCTACCTGTTAACAACTGTTCAGACTTAACACCAGCCACTTGGATTTACAAGTTGTGTTTTTGTTTTTGTTTTTTTGTTTATTTGTTATCTATACTTGTTTAAAGAGCCTCAGTGTGTTTTTTCTATGCTACACCTTGTTTATACAGTACTGTAATTTTTGCCGACTATATTGTGTAGTACAGTACTGTAGCCATATGTTATACATTACACTACTGCATGTAAGAGTTATGCAAATAAAAGCAAAATCATCAAGTTGAGTTTCCTTTGACCATTCCTTTATTCTGAATATTGTATATCCTATATACCTTTTCTCATTTAGTGACCAATTAATGATCTAGTCACAAGAATGGAACCAATGCACAAGAATGAGGAACATCTGTATTTTAATAATCCCTCTGCTTTTCCAGATGTGCTCACAGGCCCCAGAAGAATATAATTCAGTGAGACCTAAAGGCCAGTCCTGATTGTGTCACTAGCAGTGGGAATACAAGGGACTTCGTGTTTTGGAGAGCTAGTAGCCACTGATAACTTGTTACTCATGCCTGGCTTTTATAGTAACCATGTGTGGGAGTTGGGGGTTTAGAGATCAAACCTAGGCCTTGTGCATGCTAGGAAAATACTCTACTACAGAGCGACATCCACAGCCCTAACCAGCAGCTTTGATCCTTCTAGTCTTCTAGGGGTTTTTTTATGGGTTTTTTTTTGTTTGTTTGTTTGTTTTTAATAATGGACAAAGGGTGCTGCTAAAAAAAAATGAAAATGAAAAATACATAATAATGAATGGACACTGAATATTGTTAAATGCTTTTTCTTTGTCAATTGGTATGATTTTTCTTAAGTCTGATAAGATGATGGATTATTTTATATTTTAATGATGAACCAACCTTACATACCTGGGATAAATCTCACTTCATTATGATATATGATTCTTTGTGTACATTGTTGGGTTTGATTTGCTAATATTTATTTGTTGACAGTTTTTCCATCTGCTGTGTTATAAAACATGCTGTTTTTTGTTTGTTTGTTTTGCAGCACTGGGGATCGAACTCACAACCTCACACTTGCCAGGCAGGCGCTTAGGCTGCTGAGCTAAATCCCCAGCCCTTGTCTTTTTGAGACAGAGTCTCACTATGCTGTTCAGGCTGGTCTTGAGCTCACTTTGTAGCCCAGGGTGGTCTTGAATTCACAATGATCCACCTGTCTCAGCCTCCCGAGTGCTGGGATTACAGGCATGAGCCACCATGCCCGGCAACATACTGTCTTTTAAGATGAATTTTATTGATACTCTTGATATACATAATGATCACATTCATCATAGGGAACTTGTACCTGTTCATGATGCATCTTCATTTTTCTTTCTTTCTCATTGTCTTCCCCTCCTATCAATCCTTCTTCTCCTCTAAAACACACTGATTTTTAGTTTTCTTACTAGTGTTTTTCTGGATTTGGTATTAAGGTAATAGTACTGGATTCTTCAGAAAATAATCCCTCTGCTCCTGTCTACTGGAAGAGATTTTAGAGGCTTGATATAATTTTTTTCCTTAAATGTTTCTTAGAATTTACCATTGAACTTATCTGGTCCCAATGCTTTCTATTTTGAGAGGTTATTAATTATTGATTCAATTTAATAGTTATAGGCTTATAACTATTATAGATTAGACAATAAAAACAAAACTGACATCGAAGATAACTCTCCCGTCTAGAAGTATTAAAGTACATTTTCTTTAGATTTGTGTTAGCAAATAATGCCGTCCATCTCTTTGTTTTAATCTACGTATTTACATTTAAATAAAGAGATTTCTTACAGACAATGCACAGTTGTCTTTATTCTAACAAGATAGTCTTTTAATTGGTGTACTTAGACCATTGACACTTAAAGTGACTGATTAGTTGAATTCATATCTGTCATATTTACTACTGCTTTTGTTGTCCTCTTTGTTTCTACTTTTGTCTTTTCCTACCTTTGGTAATTTTACTTCATATGATTCCACTTTCCCTACTTTCTTAGCATATTCATTATACTTGACTGACCTACAGAATACCACATAAAATGTAAAATGCATAAGACAGAGCCAACCATTGTAGTGCACACCAAGCAGTAAGATGGCAAGTTTGAGTCTAGCCTGGGCTGCCTGTAGTGCCTTAGCCCCTATCAAAGTCAAAAATCAAAAAGGCCAGGAATGTAGTTGAGAGTGAAGGCCCTGGGTTCAATCCTCCCCCAATTAATGAACAGTGAGTGAATAAACAAACGTCTGGAGATTTAGGTCTATGGTAATGGTCTTGCCTAGCATGCTTAAGGTCCTGGGTTCGGTCTCAACACACACACGTGCACACACACACAGCAGGTCCTTAGAAATATGGTAACAAAAATAAGAGCTTCTTTAGTATAATAGCTGTGTGATAAATATATGGATTTTATCTAGATATCAATTTTGTATTAAAAAGAATGAAAATTGTTTTTTCATTATAGGAGAATTTTAAAATTAAAGATTATATTGACCATCAGAAGGATAAAGTTGCTTTAACTCTAGCTCGTCTAGCCCACCATGTTGAAGTGGAGAAACAACAAAAAGAAGAGAAGAATAGAGCATTCAGGGTATGTGGCTGTTTTAATTGGTGTTTTATTAATTTATCATTTTGTGTATAAAAGTTAAAGACAAACCTTTATTGAAAACTTTATGATTAAATTCACATTCAGCATATAGCCTAGGTACTCACTGATTTAGTAATAGTGTACATCTCTATTTTTAGTTTGTTGGATTCTCATACATATAGGAAAAGAAAAATAGAACTATGTATTCTTTGTTTTTGAGAATTGAAAATCCTGGGATTTCTCAAAGCAGATGAGTGCTTCAGGGTTACTTTATCACAGTGAGAAGATTCTGTCAGGTCTTTCATAGAATGACCTCTATTGAAAAGTTATCTTTTTATTTGCCACACAGTCAAACTGCTTTCTCAAGCTTCAGCCTATCTCTCCAAATTAAACAGTTGATAAAAGAAATGTGAAGCTGGGTGAAAGGAACTTGTGTGATAATGAAGCCTTATTAAGAATCTTGCGTGTTACAGTTTCTTTCCTTGACTTGATTTTACCAAGTGAAATGGAAGTGCTCCATCAGTCCTAACAAATTGTTAGCATTCTACTCATCGGATGTGTTGTGTAAAACTCACACTAGAAGTCTTAATACTGGCTGCAGTTCAAATCACAGCTCTGCCCGCAACTGTTTGGACTGTAGGTCACTTTTTGTTCCACTGGCTATTATAGAAGAATTTGTGTATTTCTTTAGCCTGTGTTTTAATATCTTCTAAATGATACAATGTAAATTAATTTTTAAATTTAGAAGGTTAGTTTGAGGACTTTATGGTGAATACTATCTAGACTGATGTTCAATTTTTTTTTATTTGTGTAGTTTTTTTTTTTGTCTTTTTGAGACAGGGTCTCACTATACAGTTCAGGCTGGCCTTGAGCTGATTTGTAGCCCAGGGTGGTCTTGAACTTGCGACAATCCTTCTGCCTCAGCCTCCTGAGTGCTGGGATTACAGGTGTGCACCACCACTGACAGCTTGTGATGTTCTAATTATATGGGTATGTGTGTGTGTTTTTGGGAAAATTTATTGGAGAAAAGCAATGGGAAATAGGAATGACTCCTGAATGACAGGTGGGGTCCCAAATGGGTTGCCCTCTAATTACATGCTTAAAATGTGTTTTCCAGAAAAACACATAGTATCATTTCTGTCCTGGTGAACACACTATTCAGTTTTAAGGAAGTTTTATACCCAAGAGTATGTTCTTACATATTTGTTGTTGTTGCTATGGGTCATTTACAAACTGTGGTACTTTTCTCCAGATTTCCCCCATGACACCAGCTTCTTTTCCTGGACCACCCACATAGTAAAGTTTTTGTAATAAGCTCACGATTTTATGTAGTAGGCACTGTGACAACTAAGTTTTTCTTAAGGAAAGTTTCAGCATCCACTCATGTAAAGATTTATTGTATAAAAGATACTACCTTGACATTGAGGAAAAATTTTTGAAAACTGGAAACTTTAAAAAAAATTATTGGTACATTTTAGGTATGTATAGTGATCACATTCATCATAGAGAATTTGTACTTATACATGATATAATTTGATTCTTTTTTATCCCATTCCTCTACCCTCCCTTTAACCCCGTCCTGTCCTACTTTGTTTCCATTTTCCTCTTTTCTCTCTTTTTTTTTTTTTTAGCTTCCCCCATCTTTCTTTTCCTCCTACTCCGTCCCTTGTTCTCCTCTCCATCTGAACATTTTCTTCCTATTTTAAATGTTGGTCCTTATTAACTTTCAGTTTCTCACACCACAGAAACAATGCGATATTTGCATGTTGTGTCTGATTTGTTTCACTTAGGTGAGTCTTGAGGTGGATCCATTTACCTAGAAATGTCTCAAACTTATCCTTTATGGGAGAGTAACATTTCAGTGTATTAAAAAAAATCTTCTTTATCCATTCATCAGTTGATAGACTTTTGGGCTGTTTGCAAGATTTAGCTATTACAGACTGTGCTGCTGTAAACATGGTTATACATATATTTGCTGTGGTACAATGCTGTTAATTCTTTCAGGAAGATCCCAATAAGAGGGATACCTGGGTCAAATGGTAGTCCTAGTTTGTTGAGGAATCTCTACACCGATTTCCACAGTGGTTGCACCGGCCAGCACTTCCACCAACAGTGGAGAAGTGTTCCCTTTTACCCACAGCCTCACCAACATTTATTATTGGTCGATTTTTTTGATAATACCCATTCTTTCTGGAGTGAGATGGAGTTTCAGCATTGTTTTAATTTCTCAAATGACCAACGATATTGAACATTTTCTCATGTATTTATTTGCCATTTCTATTTCTTCATCTGAGAAGTATTTATTCATTTCAGATGCCCATTTTTGAATTGAGTCGTTAAGTTTGGAGGGTCTGATTTTTTTTTTTTATATAAGTTCCTTGTATATTCAGGATAGTAATCCTTTATCTGAGGAACAGCTGGCAAAATTTTTTTCTCACATTTTGAGTTTTCTCTTTACTCTGTTGGTGGTTTCTCTTGCTGTGTAAAAGCTTTTTATCAAGATGAGATCCCAGTTACAGATTCTTTGTGATGGTTTCTGTGTAATTGAGGTTTTGTTCATAAAGTCTTTGCCTACACCAGTGTCTTCAAGAGTTCAACCTATTGTACCTTCCAGCAGATTCAGTGTTTTTGTTTTAATATTTAGATCTTTGATCCACTTTGATTTTAGTTTAGTGCATTGCAAAAGATAAGGGCCTAATTGTACTCTTTGGCATGTGCAAAAACAGTTTTTCCAAACCATTTATTAAAAAGGCTATCTTTCTTCCAGTGAATGTATTTGACACCTTTGTCAAAGAAAAGATGACTAAGTATGTCTGGAGTTGTTTTTACATCTTCTAATTGGTTTTGTTCATTGATCGTGGAGTCTGGGTTTGGTTTGGTTTGGTTTGGTTTACCAGTACCATGCTGATTTTATCACACTAGCTTTGTAGTATAATTTCAAGTCTGAGCCTGTGATGCCCCCAGGTCTCTTCTAGTTCCAAATGAATTTTAGAATTGTTTTGTCTAATTCTATGAGATATACTGTTGCAATTTTGATCAAGATTGCATTAAATCTGTATAACAATTTTGGAAGTGTGGCCATTTTCACTGTATTGATCCTTTGTACTCAAAAGTAAGAGATACCTTTTCAGTTTCTGATATCCTCTTCAATCTCTTTTTTTGAAAGTACTGTAGTTTTCAATGTAGAACTGGTTTCCTTCCTTTGTTAGATTGATTCCTAGGTGTTTCATTTTTTTTGGATGTTATTGTGACAAGTGTTGTTCCCTAATTTCTCTTTCAGTGAGTTTGTTGTGTACACAAAGGCTATTGATTTTTGAGTGTTGACTTTGTATCCAGCTACACTACTAAACTGGGTTATTAAATCTAGAAGTCTTTGGGTGCAGTTTTTGGAGTCTTCTATGTATAATATCAGATATCCACAAATAATGATAGTTTAACTTCTTTCCTTTCATTATTCCTTTTCTTTCTCTTGTCTAATTGCTCTGATGTATATTTATTTATTTTATTTTAATTTTTGGTACCTGCGATCAAACTCATGACCTCACACTTGCCAGGTAGGCGTTTATGCAGCTGAGCTAAATCCCCAGCTAATTGCTCTGATGTTTCCAGAACTATATTGAATAAGAGTGATCATCCTTATCTTGTTCCTGATTTTAGAGTAAAAGCTTTCAATTTTTATCAATTCAATGTAATGCTGGTGGTTGGTTTGTCATAGATGGCTTTTATCAGATTGAGATAAAGACTATTCCAGTTTTCCATAGGGTTTTTTTGTTTTGTTTTGTTTTTTGTTTTTTGCTTTTTGCGGCACCAGGGATTGAACTCACGACCTTGCGCTTGCCAGGCAGGCGCTTAGACCGCTGAGCTAGATCCCCAGCCCTGTTTTTGAGACAGGGTCTCACTATGCCATTCAGGCTGGCCTTGAGCTCACTTTGTAGCCCAGGCTGGTCTCGAACTCACAACGATCCGCCTGTCTCAGCCTCCCAAGTGCTGGGATTACAGGCGTGAGCCACCATGCCTGGCTTCCATAGGGTTTTTATTGTTAATGGGTGTTGGACTTTGTCAAATGCCTTTTTTATTTCTATTAGGATGATCATATGGTTTTTGGTCTTGGGGCTATTAATATGGTGTATTACATTTATTGATTTACATATATTGAATCATCCCTGCATACCTGGGATGAATCCTACTTGGTTGTGGTATATAATTTTCTTGATGATTTGCTGTATTCTGTTTGCCAGTATGTTATTGAGGATTTTTGCATTGGTGTTCATTAGGAGATTGGCCTGGAACTCCCTCTTAGTTGGGTCCTTCTCTGGTTTTGGTGTCAGGGTAATGGCTGCTTCTAGGAATAACTTTGGAAATATTGCTTTATATCTTCTTAATTCAGCTTTGGTAATTCTTACATATCTAGGAATCTGTTCATTTCTTCGGTACTTTCCATCTTACTAGAATACAAGTTATTGAAGTAGGTATAGATGATCTGATTTCTGCAGGATCTGTTGTGATTTTACCCATTTCATTCTTAATTGCATGGATTTGAATCTTTTCTTTCCTTTTTTTGATAAGGTTAACTAAGGGTTTGTTGATTTATTTAATGTTTGAAAGATCCAACTGTATGATTCATTGATTCTTTGTATTCTTTTTAGTCTCCATTGCATTAGTTTCTGCTCTGATCTTTATACTTTTCTGTCATATGAGCTTTGCACTTGACTTACTCTTTTACAAGAAGCTTGAGGTTCAACAATAAGTTGTTTACTTGAGCTCACTGTTGTCTTTTTTTTTCTTTTAAAAACAAAATGAAAAAGGATAAGACAATACAGAATTTCAAAACAAAATAATAGGAAATTAACACTACTTAATGTATTGCATATTATTATCTTCAAAGTAGTTGTTCACATTACAAGATTTAGGCATGAAAAAATGGCCAAAGAGCAAAAACACAAAATTTCTTTTTCATGAACTAACAGAGATTATTAGTATAGTTATCTACCTTGTATATGTATACACACACACATTTCTATATACATACATTGTCTTAGTTACTTTTCTCTCCTTGCTGAGACAAACACCTGACAGCCAGAATTAGGGAAGAAGTGGTTTATTTAGCTTACAGTTTCTGTGGATTTCAGTCCATAATCACCTGGCTCCAAGGCAGGGTGGCATGGCACTGGGGCAACACTTAAAGGCAGCAGCCAGAGCAAAAGGTGTTAGCCGTTCATGGCGGCTGCAAATGGCCAGCGCAAACCGCACCGAAGAGGAAAAAACGCCCCCATTCTGACCTTACATTGTATGTTGGCTCCACCCTTGGGCGGGTGCAGAGCTCACACCGCCAATCCCAGTGCTACACAACGAATCAATCATAAATGTTAGATTCAGCCACTTCCATGACTACATGAGGCTTGGGGGTCCATCTATGTACAAACCGTAACATACGTACATATATACATGTAATCTTTTCCCGTATTTCTTTTCTCCCAATTGTTCTTTCCTTTTGAGCACTTTCTATCCCTTTTATTTTTACAATATCTATTGTACATTTTGGATCTTAACTCTTTCTTGCTGTTTTCTTGATACGAGTATTCAGTTGTATAAATTTACTTTGTAGGACTGTTTTTCATTGTGTCCCGCAAGTTCTGGTATGTTGTATTGGCAGTATTGTTTAATTGTGGAAACTGTAATTTCTTCTTTAATTTCATCTGTGACCCATTGGCTGTTCAGGAGGGGTGTTATTTAGTTTCCATGTATTTATGAACATTTTGTTGTTTCTTTGCCATTGTTTTCTAATTTCATTGCAGTATGCTTTAATAATATACATGGGGTAATTTCAGTTCCTTTGCATTTACTTAAGCATATTCTGTGGGCTAGCACGTGGTCTATTTTAGAGAATGTCCCATGTACAAATGAGAATATGTATTCTGATGTTTTGGGGGTGGAACACTCTGTAGACATCTGCTAAGTTTGTTAGAAAGTTTGGTTCAGTTCTCATATTTCATTGTCAATTTTTTGACTAGTTAATGTATTTTTGACAGCGAAGTATTGAGATCCCCCAATACAGTTGTATTAGTACTTGCTTGGTTTTTCATGACTGTTAATATTTGTTTTATATAGTTGGGCTTACTGATATTTGTTATATATTTATTTATGATTGTTATCTTTTCCATTTGGGTTGTTTCTTTTACAAGGTTGTAATAAACTTCTTTGTCTCTCTTGGCTTGAAATCCACTTTGTCTGCAAATTGAATAGCTACCACTACTTTTTTTTTTTTTTTTAGTTCCTCTCACATGGAATACTGTTTTCTGTCCTTTGGATTTTCATCTGCAAATTTCATTTTGAATTAAATGTGTTTCTTGTGTACAGCATATTGTTGGATCTTGCTTCTTGTCCATTCTGCCAGTTTGATTGTTTTGATTGATGAATTGAGACCATCAACATTGATGGTTATAACTGATGTGTTGACCATGTAATGTTATTTTCCTGTCGTTGGCTCCCTATCTTTCCCCTCTGATTAATTGTGTGCCCAGTGAATTCATTCTTTTGGGGTCCATGGAAGTGTAGTCCTTGTTATCTCTTTCTAGAATGTCCATCAGAACATTTTGGAGTGCTGGTTTGGTGTTCATGAATTTCCTTGGGTATTCTTTGTCATGGAAGTATCATAAGATACTTTTCCATTAAAAGATATTTTTGTAGAGTACATCAATCTGGGTTGAAGGTTGTTTTCTTTTAGGGCTTGAAATACTTCACTCCAACCTGTCCTTGACTTGAGGGTTTGTATTGAGAAGTCAGCTGTGATTCTGATGGGCTTTGTTTTGTAGGTTTGTGTTTGTTTCTTTAATAACTTTTCGTATTCTGTTCTTGTGTCAAATTTCTGTAATCTTGACTATCATATGCCTTGCTGTAGGTTTGGGTTTTTTTGTTTGTTTGTTTGTTTTTTTAATCAAAACTAGAGTTCTATATGCCTCACTTACCTGTATATCAAATTCTTTTTCCCTATCAGGGAAGTTTTCTGCCATGATGTCTGTGAACAGATTTTTTTGTCATTGATGCTGTTTCCTGCTGTTTTCATTGACTCGTCATTTTTATGTTATTCTTTGCATCATGTAGCAGCTGCTGGATTGATTTCTCATGGTTCCTTCCTATTTTTAAGAATTCTTTCATTTCATGCTGGCTAAGTACACCCTGTCTTCTCACATTGGTTTATTTTGCTGCAGATACTTTCAGTGGAATTTTTAGTTTTCTGGATATCTGCTTCAATCTGTTTTATGCATTCCATTTTTTTCCTATGTTGGGGATTCATGGTTTCCAATATTTTCCTAAGCTCTTCTCTTTTTTTATCTGTATGTGCTCTAGAGTCACTAAGCATTTTTTTCATTGTAATTACCATCTCTGTAGTTATCTGAGAAATTATTTCTCATTTGATTTTTTTTTTGTAGAGCCTTGTTCATTTGCTTTGTCATTGCCACTTCAGAGAGGCCACATGGGTAAAGCTTTTGGGTTGTTCTGCCTCTGCCCTCTTCATTTGCTGGTGGTGAACTGGATGCCCAGGGTTACATCTTGTTTAGGTGTCTCATTTTTGGGTTTTTTTATTTATTTGTTTTGTTTTGTTTCTTAGTTTAATTCCTGGGTCAATGCTTGTAAATTGCCTATGGCAAGTGGCTTTATTGCTATTATGTAGACCCCTTAGGAAATGACTGCTTCTGTGAGGTATGTTCAGGTGTAGCTGACTTTTTGGTTTTGAGTCTTCCAAGATCCTACCTCTTCAGTTTATTGAGGATGAGAAGTTGCTGCCTACTTGGCCCAGCCCCTTGTTGTTTGGCACTGGCCTAGAGTATTTTCTGTGACCTTTAGGCAACCTCAGTCTTGGTATCTCAGGAAGAACTACTGGTTAGAACTGTTATGTCACTTTGGTTAAAGTGATACAATCAGCAATAACAATGCCATCAAACACAGCTTAGAAAATGAAAATTTGAGGTGACTATTAATTTGCCACTTTTAATTGTATGAACTAGATTAGTGGTTATATAACAAAATCTAAAATGAACCAGAAAATTGTATGTGGTAAATAAGCCCTCAAAATGCCAATTTTACCCTCGAGACAAAGTTTTAAAGGGGTCAGGAGAAATAATAGAGAAATAGGAAATGAGCCTGGTGTGGTGGTGCACTCCTGTAATCTCAGCTCTCAGGAGGCTGAGGCAAGAGGATTGTTGCAAGTTTGAGACCAGCCTGGGCTACAAAGTGAGATCAAGGCCAACCTGTTTGCATAGCGAGACCCTATCTCAAAAACAGAGAAATAGAACAAGAAGAAGAGATTAGAAGCAAGCTAGAGGACAAAGGAGGATCACACAAACTTTGGGAAACTGGTACAGAAAACAAGGAACGAGAGAAGGAAGAAATAAAAGGAACAGATCAACAACTACAAAAGAAAGTAGAAATCACTTTCACACTCATATAATAGCAAGATCAAACAATGAAGAAAAGAAGAAAAAGAGAGTAAGGAGAAAAAAAATGTTCACTCCCAAGTTTGTCTCTGCTGTCACTGGTGAACAACATGTGGAGACAGAGTGCAGGTCTGAGTTGATTTATCCCAGCAAACCAGCAGTAGCTTTATGGCAAGGTAATGTATTATCTCAGTGAGCTGCACCTTGATTTCCCCTGAAGTTCAGACTGTATTCTGGTCATGAGGCCAAGACCAGGCCTGTTCAGGCTGTAGTAGTCAGCGCACCTTCTGTGGACTTGAACTCAGCCAGAGCCATTAGATGAACCCAGCAGTTGTTCTGAGTTCCAAACTCAACTGGCCCTTCACCTCGATGGCTCCCAGCCAATCACTCTCTCCTGCAGGACAACTGAGCTCTCAGCAGTCTCCCCCAGGTAGTGCAGTCCTTCAGGTCCTCAGTTCTGTTCCACTGCTGTGTCTCTATGGAGGCCTCTGGTGTTGCCAGCTTTCGCCATGTATCTGCAAGTTTGACTTGCTCATCTTGTACGGTGAGTGCCCACTCAGAGAGTGATGCCTGCTACTTCCTTCTTCATTGAAGTCTCTTCATGCTCCCTGTGGGCTTCACTTTGCACATCAGATCCTTCCTGGTTCCAAGGGATCTACTTCCCTACTTTTCCTTGAGTTGCTATATTCCGGTGTCTGGACAGCAACACTCAGAGAAGCTTTCTCTGCTATTCATCATTCGCCATCTTTCTGTAAGTCTCACTTTTTAAATTTTTTGTTTAGTCAGTTAAAAAAATAAATTTGTCTAGAGTTCATTTTTCTTAAAGGAAGAAAATTACTCAGAACAAATGTGTTAGTCCCTTGCTTGCTGTTCATTCATGAGTTTTTCTTATTTGATTCCCTTCATTGATAACTTGATTTTTATTATTATTTTGTTTTTTGAGTCAGGGTCTCACTCTGTAATGTGAGTTCAGTTTGGCCTTGAATAGCCCAGGCTGGCCTCAGGCTCATGTCAGTCCTCCTGCCTCAGCCTCCTGAGTGCTAGGATTACAGGCATGTGCCACAACACCCAGCTGATTTTTAAAACTAGATACAAAGCAAAAAAAAAGAGAAAGAAAGAAAAGTAAGTCAAACAAAAGATACCAAGCAAGGAAATTAATGAAATGGAACTAGAAATAATTTTTATAATTCTAGTTGGTGGTAATTCTAGCAAAAAATAAAAAACACATATTCTATTTTAGGCATTTGTGAAATGTTGGTGTCCTCAAAGTGAGTTAACATTCTTTTGCAATTGAGAGATTTTAAAGGAAAAAAAATGACTCATTAAAATCCCCACTGCAAACTTTACTTTTAGAGATCAGGTGTTGTGCTGAGCAGCTGGCCAAGCCCTAGCTCTGACTGTCTGTGTTCCAAAGACAAGATAAGGTGCAGGTACTGGGGCCCACAAGTGTGTGGGATGCCTTTGAGACAGGAGAAGGGCGGCTAATTTCATGGTGATGACAGTAAATGTTTTGAGCATTGACCGTGTTCGCAGAGTTGAAACTCTATTGTAAAAGGTTAATTTCTGCTCAGCCTAACACCTGATCTCAGATTAACTCTCGATCCATCTTTTCCCTCCACTTCCCCTTCACTGTAGGAAATCTTGTTATATTGCTAACTAGACTGTACTTTATTCTGTTTGTTTTTCAAATGCAATGTTTCTGACTGATTTTTTTTTTTTTTGAGCACTGTTGTCCTTCAGTATTTGCAAGACCCTCTCAAATATCAAAATTTGTGACTGGCCAAGTCCCTTATATGAGATAGCATAGTGTTTGGTGTGAGCTACTCACATTCTTCCTCCTCCTTTAAATCATCTCAAGGTTACTAATAATACTGAGTGCAGTGTATTTGTTCCACTAGACTGTTCAGGAAATAATGGTAAGAAAAAATAATGTGCAATTTCAGTACAGATGCAATTTTTTACCCCAAAGTTTTCAATCATAGGTTGGTCAAATGCATGCATTTCATTTGGAAAATGAAAGACTGACTGTAGTAGAAATCTTGTCGAGAAAAAATGTGATGTACTCACTGAGAGAATGATTTCTAGAATTGGATTGCCAGAGTTTGGATCCTGACATTGTTATATGTTGCCAGGCAGTTTATTAACCCTCTCTGTACCCAGGCCTTTCCTTCATAAAATGGGAATAAGAATAATAGTACCTATTTTATAGGGTTATTATGAGAATTAGAGCTAACGTCCTTTTAGAACACTGCGTGCACGTGGAAGGTGGTCAGTAAGTATTAGAATACAGCATGGTTAGTATAAACATAAATTTGTGGATATTATAACTGGGAATATTTGGAGGCTCTCAGTAGGTTAAAGCATGTAGTTTGGCATTTGGCACTGGTCTGTGGCTTGTTTTGTAAATACAGTAAAAGTTTACTGGCACACCATCATACTTGTTTGCATACTGTCTGTGACTGCTTTCATGCTGCAGCAGCAAGTGAAGAAGTTGTAGTAGAAACTGTATCGCCTGCAAACTCCCAAAGAGTTGCTGTCCAGACCTTCTGGGAAAAGGTTTGCAAACCCTTGATATAGCTGGCAACAAATGAGACAGAATTAATGCCAATAAGTGTCTGATAGTAATATTATTCATTGAACAAATATTTATTGGGCTCCTCTTTATTCTATTCCCAGAAATATCCTTAATATTCAATATATAGCCTTTTTGCCCTCTTCAGATGAAGTTACATATAAATTAAATTCTTTGTTAATATTTTAACTCATTTTATAATTTGTTGATGTTCTCGATACCAAGGATATGTTCTCACAGCAGTGTGTTTTAAGGGGAGGGCAGTAATGGGGATTGAACCCAGATCCTTCTTACTGAGCTGCAACCTCAGCCCTGTTTCCATTTTTATAAGGCAGGGTCTTTCTGGGCCGGGCTTTCTGGGTTTACAGATGTGTGCTACACAGCTGAAAATTTTTATTAATATTTCTAATCAAATTACATAATATAATTAAATACTTGGAGAGAGATGTAGGTTGTAACAAATTTTGATCAAATAACATTGGGTTCAGCAAGCCCGGTGCGGTGGTGCACGCCTATAATCGCAGCACTTGAGAGGCTGAGGCAGGAAGACCAGCCTGGACTACAAAGTGTGCTCAAGGCCAGCCTGAACTGCATAGTGAGACCTTGTCTCAAAAAGATAAAACAAAACAAAAAATTGGGATCAGCATCTTAGAGCATGAAACTTTATTTTGATGCATGTATACCTTTGGTATAGATTTCTAGATGTGGAGTTTATGGAATAAAGAGTAATCAGTATTTTCTGATCATTGATATGTCAGATTATTTTCCCCAAGGAAACTGGTTAGTAATCATAAGTCAATTGAATTTTTTCTTAATATCTTTAGGAAAAAATCGATTTTCAGCATGCTCATGGGTTACAAGAATTGGAATTTATTCAAGGACATTCTGATACAGAAGCAGCAAGACTGTGTGTGGACCAGTGGCTAAAAATGCCAGGTATTCTTCAGAGATTCTATTAAGGTTACTGAGCTTCCTGAACAGCTTAAGGCGGAAAGTATGTTGTTTTATTCAGTTTCTAATAAACATATAAGATGCTGAAATTCAGTCTTACTGAAACTAGTATGATTTTGTAATGTCCTACTTTGGTAGTTGATTTCCTTTTGCCCAGGTATATTTTTGGTATATGCAATGTAAGTCATCCTTGAGCTCATCAGGTAATGCTCATTTATTCATTCATATATTTAACATGTTCATGGCAGGGCTGTAACTCATATATCTTGCTGCTAGGTGGCTCTGATTTGAATTTGATGGTCTCATGTTATATAGCTAACCTGTGTATGCTCTTTTGTTAAGGCGCTAAAGCAAAAACACTGATTGATATTTCACAGCTGTCCTGTTATTAACAAGTTCCTGCTGGCTTGAAGCACTGGTTGCACATGCATGACAGTCCTTTATCAGGCAGATGGCTTGAACCATTAGTGGAACAAATGGATCTAGTTACTTTTATTGGTCTTTTTACTGATAAAATTAAATCAGAGCCACCCAGCAGGGAAACATGAATTATGTGTAAAGCTCAGTGGTAAATTTCTCTTTTATTATTCCTTTGTTGTTCTGCAGTAGTTCTTCTCATTTTTGTTTTGGATTTTCATTGGTAATATGTAATTTTTGTACACATATTATAACCTGTTTGTTTTGCAGTTTCTTGTTTGTTTTTGAGCCAGGTTCTCACTGTGTAGTTCAGGCTGGCCTTGAACTCACTGTGTATTCTAGGCTGGCCTTGAATTTGTGGTGATCCTCTTGCCTTAGCCTCCCTAGTGCTGGGATTATAGGTGTGTGCCACCATCCCTGACTTGTTTTTCAATTTTAAGAGTATTTCATTTCTGTAAAATTTTTTTTCATTAGAGTGTCAAACGCAGAAAATTGAAGATTCATCAGATGAATCTGTAACTATACCTCATCAGAGGACAAGGTCAGGTGAAGATGCATTAGAGTTAGATGAATGTAATATTGTGATCACAACATTCAGTGAACATAGTGCAGATCCGGATATGAATGTAGACCATCAAGAGGAAGAACACAGCCAATAATAGAAAGAAATATGATAAATCAGGAGCACAAGGAATTACAAAATGCAGAATTTCTAATAAGAAATATTGACTGCAGTAATCCTTTTGCATTGTTTAAATTATTCGTATCTGATAATATACTCAAAATTATAGTTGAAATAGATGAGTGGCTTTAGTGCAAAAAGAAGAAAACATCAGCAACGCTTGGGCTCTGTTACAATTAGTAAGATGAAAATTTTTATAGGTACATTATTAATTATGAGAATGGTACTATTTACCAGGTATTAGTTGTATTGGCCTTAAATAGTTAAAAATGCCATGTAACACAATCATTTTTTGGCTATTTTGAACTGTTCACATTTCTTTGACAATACCATATATAGAACTGATTCCTTGAATAAATTTAGAAAAATCATGGAAGAAATTATTAGTAGTACATTATGAATGGAGTAAAACCTGTAAAATATGTAGTGATAGACAAAGAATGATTTTATGATAAGAATATCTGCTTTTTCACCAATACATCAAAGGAAAACAGTGCAAATACAGGATAAAATTATATAAATTATGTTTGCCTAATCGTCATACCTATCATGTACATGCTTATGCCAGAAAAATCACAAATTGTTTGATGCATGAGCATTCTTATGATTTGTGTGTGTGTGTGTTATCTTTTTCCTTTTTTGTTTTAGCTTAATATTTTGTTGCTGAGGATTGAACCCAGGGTCTTCTGCTTGCTAGACAAGCATTCTGCCACAAGCTAAATCCCCAGCTTTTACAATATCTTGAAATTATTGAATGACTTATTATTTGAACACCACACATTATACACAGATAGTTATTTGAGTATATCCCTAGTACAAGAACTTGTAAAAAAAGTTTTTTTTGTAGCACAATACAGCCAAATTGAAAATTTTTACCAATACGAGCATACACAAAGCAAAAATCAGGTAAAATCATAAACTTTGAAAATCGTTCTGCTGTAAAATTTGTTAAATGGAGTGATAAAAAGAACCATTTATATGTTAACAACTTACAAAAATCATACATGTACATTGAAGGAAAACCTAGAGGCATTAAACCTGATCTTGTCTTTGATTACAGTAATACCGTGCGTTAATTTAGCAGGCTAAGGGTCATCATATTAGGGTTCCTTGAGGAAAAGACTAAAATGGTATAAAAAGATTGTAATACAGCTAATCGTGATATAGCATTTGTGAATTTGTATTGTACACACCAACAATGGTGTCTTGTAAGATTTCCATGTTAAAATTTAGAGAATTAATTATTGATAAACTATTAACCTGTAAAGAAATGAACTATGGGCATGCATTACTCTAAAACATTCCTTTATAGAAGTTTATTTAGGATTGGCAAGAAATGCACACAAGTGATTTGCAGAAAATGTTTTGAAAATTGAATCTTAAAAAATGGGTGCCGCTGTGGCTATAGAGAAAGCCAAACACGCAAGAGTGCTTTCCCCACTGCACAAATCAGCCACATCTATATAGAAAATGTTTTAAAAAGATTCACAAATACAAATAAACGTGTGTTTAATAAGAAATAAATTTGCTTATTATTATGGTAATTCTTAAAATTGTTGTGAATAGTATTAATACAGTGGCACCTTGGTTCATGAACTCAATTCTTTCTACAATTCTGGTTGCAAACTGAACTACACTAGAACAGAATCAGACTTTCCCACAAGGTCAGCATTGAACCTAACCGTTGAATTTGAGTCTGTTCTCGTCCAACTCAGTTTTCTTTCTTTCTTTTTTTTTTTAGCGGCACTGGGAATTGAACTCATGACCTTGCACTTGCCAGGCAGGTGCTTAGGCCACTGAGCTAGATCCCTGGCCATTAACTCAGTTTTGACTAGAATCGTAGAAAAAATGAAGCTTGTGAACTGAGGTACAACTGTATTTATATTTGGATAGTTATTCAGAGTTAGGCAACTAATGAGATTTGGTCCATTTATTGACTTCTTATTAATTTTATAAAAGCTATTAGATCTGTTTCTACCACTAGTGGTTCAAGCCAGCAGGAAAACCTATAATCCCAGCACTCAGGAGGCTGAGACAGGAGGATCACTGTGAGTTTGAGGCCAGCCTGGGCCACATAGTGAGTTCAAATCTAGGCTGAGCTGTATAGTGAGACCCTTCTCAAAAATGAATAAAAAGAAAGAAGAAGACTTCTGTAAGGCAACTGAATTTAAACAGCTTTAGAGGACAAGTTCTTACTTGTCCATCCATGCAGTTTGTGAAGATGTTGGGAGGTGTCGATGGAGATTTGTCTGAAACAGTGGGTACTTTCTTCATTACTAACTCTTTACAGAGCTGAATTTCCAGGAAGGGGCACTGGAACAGTTCTCCTCCAGTCAGTGGAAAATCCCAGTGTGATAACTTGCTTTTTTTTTTTTTTTTTGGTGATACAGGGAATCGAACTTAGGACTTTGTGCTTGCCAGGCAGGCGCTACTCCCCTAAGCTATATCCCCAGCCCTTTTCTTATAGGGTATCTACAGAGATCCAAGTTGTGAATTTAATCAACCAGAAGGTTTATTTGCAAAAAAAAACAAAACAAAACAGACATATCTATGTGTGAGGTTCAATTCTTTTTGAGGCCTAGAGATCTTGTCATTTTAAAGTTAGTTTGCAGGGAGCTTCCCTTCAAATACAGTCAAAATATTATATTCTTACGAAAGAATTCTAGTAACTTACATGTATTAGTATTTAACAGTTTATACCTGATGGAGTAGATGTTTTGACACTTGGCCACCCCCTCAAACTGTATTTCCCTTTACCTCTCAATCTGTATGTGTTTAACAAACTCTACCAGTCCATCTACCCACTCAACATGTTTAAAAATACCTTTTCCAGCCAGGCGTGGACACTGTGGCAGGAAGATCACAGTGAATTCAAGGCCAGCCTGAACTACAGAAGGAGACCTTGTCAAATAAATAGATCTTTTCTGTTTTTCTTACTTGCCTGTGAGACTAGTATATGACCTCCAAGTAATACTTCCTACCCAGGGATTGCTGAGTCAGAATGGCTGTTGTATACTATATCTAGTTATGAGTTAAGACCGTTGTGATTTGTTTCGCATAAGGTTAAGTGCTCAGCCTTCTTTGATCTTTGGAGTATTTGATTGATTACTCCAATCCTGTATTTACACTGTGTTGAATTGATCTGTTTATGTTGGTCTCTTCCACCAGACAGGATGCTATTGGAGGACAGAGACCATGTTCTTTTTTTTATTTTTTATTTCTTTTTGAGACCATGTTCTTTATAGAGCCAGTTCATAAAAAACAAAAGGGAACCCTACCCTGCATTGAGGTGCTCAGTCCATGTTGGTTGAGTATCATACTGAAATGGGCTGTGAATAGTTGCGTGTGTAATGCACATAGAAGCCTGGAGCTTGCCTTCTGAGTTTGACTTAATCCAGTCAAACAGGAATTGCATGGCACTACAGGCTGCCGTAATTATTTAGAGAACATGGCAAATGGCTTTGCCTCTTGGCGTGATTTCTTAGAAGTCCTTAATGCACTTCCCCATGGGAGAAACTGGCGACCAGCTCCGTGGTGCTAGTTCAGCTGCATCAGAACCAGCTGGGAGCTCTTCAGCACACCAGCGCACGGTGCTCCAGAGGTCATTCACGGGCTGTGGTTTGGGGGAGGTGCCTAGGTGGATACTGAGAAGAACTTGGAACTATAAACCTTTACATCCCTAAGATCACTTCTAAAAACTGCTCATCTCACATGAGTCTAGCACTGTCAGGTTCCATATGGAGTAGTTGTTGGTTAAGTCATAGCCCCCTTAGACCCGATCTCTGCCCTCCAAATTGTCAGAACATCTTGATGAATAATTTGAATTCTTGAGCATCAGGTTATATATTTCCCTAAGCAGACCAAGTGGGAATAAATGAGTTTTGCTTTGTGTTTTGAGACAGGGTCTTGCTATATAGTTCAGTCTGGCCTTGAACTCACAGCAGTCTTCTTGCCTCAGTTTCCCGAATGCTGAGATTATAGATGTACACCACCACACCTGGCATTAAATGAGTTGTTTGCTTGAGTCTTTATAGTGCTTACAAGATTTGGTACTTTGTCTGCCTTCAAGTCACTCCTGGCTTATAGGTGCAGATAAATTTGAACCTGTATGGTGGTGTTTTTTTTTTTTTTTTCCTCAAATCAGGTTAGCTTTTTGCTTGATTCCTGAAATAATGTAAAAACAAAATTTGGGATCTATTGCTGTGATACTATTGGGCTATGTTTAGTATGGTAATGGGCTTCAGCTGTGTGCAGTGGCACATGCCTGCAATTCCTGCACTCGGGGAGTCTGAGGCAGGCAGATAGCAAGTTCAAGTGACTTGACAAGGCTGTCTTAAAGAAAACTTTTTAGGGGTCAGGGATTTAGCTCTGCAGCATAAGCGCCTGCCTGGCAAGTGTAAGGTTGTGAGTTCGATCCCCGGTACAAAAACAAAAAACAAAAAACTGGAGTGAAGGTCCTGGGTTCAATCCCCATTACTATCAAAAAAAAAAAAAAAAAAAAGGTTTCGGAGAGTGTTGAGATGTCTTAAGAGAGCTATAGCTGGGGAAGACTAGAGGAGTCATTGTTCTGTTTAGTTATATTAAAAACAAGATTTTTACCTCCCAGTAACTTTAATGGACTCATTCAACCTATTCCAGAGCACTCAGCTATTATAATTCTGTCTTTTGATTAAAACTGCTTTAAGTATTTTATTCATAATTAATTTATGACAATCCCTTTGTTGTCCTTAGTTTGTTGTGCTGGGAATCAAGCCCATGGCCTAGCCCATGTTACATAAGTTGTATACTTCTGAACCGTAGTTCCAAACCTGCACAGTCTTTTTTAAGGACCTTTACAGCTGACCTAGTTGGCATAAATTTAAGTACTTAATTTTTTTTTTTTTTTTTTTCTTTTAGAGACAGGATCTCACTATGCAGTTCAGGCTGACCTTGAACTCACTTTGTAGCCCAGGCTGGTCTCAAACTTGCGAGGACCCTCCTGCCTCTGCCTCCCGAGTGCTGGGATTACAGGCATACGTCACCACGCCCAGCTCAGTACTTAATACTTTTAAAACAATATTCTCTGTACCATTTAAGGAAAAAAAGTTTTTAAATTTTGTATTTTCCCTTCCCACTAGAAAGGTTAGTTTTCTTTCCATAGATTGCTTTTTCTGACTTAATTTTTATCCAGAATCTTGATGGCTAAATGAAGATTCTGGAGACATCTGGATGTGGATGGACAGTGGTGAAAATGATAACTCTGACTCAGTCAAAGAAGGGGCCGGGGATGTTGCTCATTTTTAAAGAATTTGCCTGACATGAGGATGGCTTTAGTTTCATCCTAGTGCTCAAAGGAGAAAAGAAAGGATAAAGATTAAATGATTATGAGCTGGGCATGGTGGAGGCTGAGACAGGAGGATTGCTGTGAGTTAGACCAGCTTGGGCTAAAAGTGAGTTCAAGGCTAACCTGAACTGCATAGTGAAACCCTGTCTCAAAAAAAAAAGATAACATGATTAGGGTCAACTGAGCATGGTGGTGCACACCTGTAATTGTAGCACTTGGGAGGCTGAGGCAAAGAGGATCACTGTGAGTTCAAGACCAACCTGGGCGACATAACAAGTTCAAGGCCAGCCTGAACTACATAGTGAGACTCTTGTCTCAAAAACAAAGCAAAACAAATGATTAGGGCTATGCTTTTTATTATCTGAATACATTTGCAAACAACTTGATAGTTTGATGGAGGTATTCTCCCAATAAGGATTAAAACAACAGAAAAGCAGTTAAAACCTTAAACATAATCATTTGGAAAGTTTAAAACCTAGATTATGGTAAGGGACTGATTTCTGCTCTAGTTAAATGCTTGGGGCTTTGTAGAAACTGCTGTAAATTACCCAGTTTTCTGTTGTGTGAAATATTCAAGGCATTTGAGTGGAACAGTCCCCTAAAAGACAGTAGTAAAACAGTAATCAGACTACCAGCATATCAGAGACCTTCTGGCAGTTATACATATTTTAAAATATGACATAATTCTTAAGTTTTCCATCGTACATACATGATGAGAATGAACCTTGTCTAGGGAGATTAATCATGTAGGAAGTGTGTGGCTGTAGAACCATGCTTACCAAGAAGAAAAAGGATAAAGAGTAAACAGGGATAAAGAGCAGCAGATAATGGCAGGGAGCTATTTAATATTGGAATTTTTAAAGGGAAAAGAAAAAGACACAAAATAGGTTCGGTGGAGGGAGAGGGAGCTGGCAGTGAGGAGCAGGTCTCTGCTCCTTGATCTGAGAGGGCTGTTACCACTGACACTTGTGCAGCTTGATGCCCAGGCTGGAGCTGACTGCTTCTCCCAGGACAGCACTCTGACGCTCTTGCCTCTTCACCTCCCTCTCCACCTCAGTCACTCATTAACGTGATTGTCACAGAACCGAGGTCCTCTACGTGATAACTCAGCCATATAATTCAAAATAGTTTTAAAAAAGAATTGAAAGAGGCTGGGCGTGGTGGCACATGCCTGTAATCCCACCACTCAGGAGGTTGAGGCAAGGAGGATCACAGTGAGTTTGAGACCAGCCTCGGCTACAAAATGAGCTCAAGACCACCCTGAGCTGCAGAGTGAAACTCAGTCTCAAAAAAAGAAAAAAAGAAAGAAAGAAGAGAAGAGAAGAGAAAAGAGAAGAGAAGAGATCTTCGCTTTTTTTTTTTTTTTTTTGCGGCATTAGGGCTCAAACTCCCAACCTTGCACTTGCCAGGCAGACTAAGTTCCTGCCTTTGTGTTTTTGAGACAGGGTCTCACTATGGTGTTCAAGCTGGCGTTGAGCTCACTTTGTAGCCCAGGCTGGTCTCGAACTCGAAAGGATCCTCCTGCCTCAGCCTCCTGAGTGCTGGGATTACAGGTGTGGTACATATATCCAAGTTTTCATTGTTTTGTCATAATTTTGGTCGCCAGTCCAAAGAAAAACTACCTGGCTTAGTAACTGAGGAACTTGTTTTCTGATCATGCAGGACTCAAGACAGGCACAATTAATTCTGGAACAAGAAGTTCATTTCGAAGAGGAGGTCAGATGCGGAAGTCTGGGAAGCCAATTTCATGTCCTATCATGCACTGTAACAGGGAATTTGACAATGGGCACCTTCTCTTAGGACATTTGAAAAGGTAAGGAAGGTGTTCAAAATAGTAAATGCTGAGGATCAAATGAGTTGAAAGGGGATTTTTGTCGTTGTTTTGTTTTGTTTTTCCAAAGTGTTGGGAATCGAACTCAGAGTCCAGCACATAGTAAAGGATCACCCTACTCTAGCCAGGAACTCCAGCCCCAGTGTTATTTGTTAATGAGTGTGCAGCACCTCTGCCATTGTGATTTTTAGTTAAAACTCAAGTTGTTGGTGCTGTTTTGCCATAATTATCTCTATATTTAGGTTTCCTAGAAGACTTGTCGAAGTTGTATTTTTCTAGTGATATTCTGTCTTGTTTATGCTGTAGCCTTTAAGTATGTATATTCCCCTCATGTGTCTTACAAAATGCAGAACAGACTTTACATTGAAATGTAGTTGAATGAATTTTAATGAAATTCAGCCCATAAATATAAATTTCAAGATACACTTAGAGATATTTGATCTGTCCTGCAGAAGCAAATACTGCATTATAAATAAATACTACTGGCAAGCCACTGTAAGCAAAAACAACAATAAGGAAATATTCTATCTATGAAAGCTTTTTATCAGTTTGCTGAGTTTTTGCACAATAGGACGTGAAAACGTAGATATCAAGGGAAGGTGATACTAAGGATATTAAACATTATTTTCCCTGGTTTTCCTTTCTGACAGTTGAAAGATAGGTAAATCCAGAGTTTGGGTCTCTATTTACCTTTTCCAGATGAGTCATTCTGCTTATGCACTATTACTTTTAAAAAGTTTTCAAGGCAGTTTAAAATTACACACATCTACTAAATAGTTAAATGAACATTGAAAAGATTTTAAACATTTATAAGAAATAGAAATGCCTGGCCTGGCATGGTAGTGCACATCTGTAATCCTAGTATTGAGGAGGCTGAGTCAAGAGAATCACCAAGTTCAAGGCCAACCTGAGCTATAAGGCCACTGTGAACTACATGGCAAGATTCTATCTCAAATAAAAATGGGAAATAGAAATGCCTGAAGTCGTTTTTGTTTGTGTTTTTTTATGTTTCCGGTGAGTAAACCGTGGGCCTCATACATAGTAAGTGCATGCCCTGCCACTGAGGTACATCCCCAACCTTTACCAGAAACCTTAACATGAAATTATTATTACAGTGATTAAAGTTTTTTGTGATCCCTATGATTATCAAAGCAAAAAAGAAAAGATGATGGGCTTAAAGTTCAAGTTAGAGATTTACTATGGCAGTTTCTGGCAGCCACCAGAAAGGCTTAACTCCATTTTATTGGACCTTAATTTTATGAAACCTTAGCCTTATTCCTGTTCAGTATGTGAGGGGATTATCCAGCTATTCCCGTGGGAGCTATTTGATATTTCTTCACTTCAAAGAATATTATTTAATATTTCAGAAAACTACAAAAAGTTTTGAACATACGTATGTTTAATTTCACAAATGAAGCAAAATAATTCATTCCCTGCAATGTGTATCTTCCTAATGTTACTTCTTTTTCGCTGAATAGGTTTGATCACTCTCCATGTGATCCAACAATTACATTACATGGACCTTTCACCAGTTCTTTTGCTTGTGTAGTATGTTATCGACAATTTGTTACTCAACAGCAATACAGGGAGCACCTATTTGCTAAGGTAAGAGCTTATCCTAATAGGTTTTTTTCGTAAGCTTGCAATTCTAATGATGCACATAAGGATAATAATTATTGTCTTCGGAAAATAAAATGATTTGGGGCACTGAATTATGAGCAGGTAAACATAATGCTACAAGTTAGGAGTCCTAGAGATTATCATTGAAACCCTTTCATGGAGTTGCTTTATGAATTTGTTACCTTGTTCAAGATGCCTTGAGTTGGTCATACACGAAATAGAACTTTCTTCTTAAGTCCATTACCTGTCACTGCCCTGAATAGTAGTAACTCCTTTATTAATGCTAGTATTAAGAAATAGGGCTATTAAAACTATGGTGTGTAAGCTCTGATTAAATGTTAAATCTCAAGGGACATGAGTTGTGTAGATATACAAATCCACATAATACAAAGTTCTAATAGTTTTTTATCATTTGATATAGATATCTTTAATGACTTACTTACATTGTAAAAATAAAATCGATGTCCTTCCATATCCATAGGCTTTGCATTCTATGTATTCAACAAACCATGAATCAAAAATATTAAACAAAAAAAGTACCTGTGCTAAGCTTTTTCCCTAAATGATACAATATCATCATATATACTTAGCACTTACATTGTATAAGGTATTATAGATTATCTAGAGATGATTTAAAGTATGTGAAAGGATGTACATACTCAAATACAATGGCAGACATTTTATATAAGGGACTTGATTCTCAGAGTTTAGTATCCATAGTGAGTCCTAGGACCAGTTCCCTCCACAAATACTGAGGGATGACTATTCATATTCATTGTGAAAAAATTTTAAAAATAGTAATAAGAAAATAACTCACCTGAATCTCACAGAGAAAAGCAGCCACTGTTAACATTTTGATACATACATTTTTTAGTGTTTCTCCATGTATAGATAGATATTCTTACATAACATACATAAATTTTCTTACAATTAGGTTTATGTAAGATTATGTTATAAACATAAATCTATAAATAATTACTGAATAAATGCATACAATTCTGTTTTCAGTCAGTGAATAGCATTCTGCTGTAGGAATATATTACAGCTTACTGTTGATAGTTTGTTACTTAATTATTTTAATTTCCTTTGGATATATTGTTTAATTTTTCTGTCATTAAAAATTACTACACAAAAAATTCTGGCAGCATAAAACCTATTTGATGTAGATAGTGACTAAATATTTAGAGTTTATTTATTTATTTATTTTGGTCTTTTTAAAACAGGGTCTCACTAAGCAGTTCAGGCTGACCTTGAGCTCACTTTGTAGCCTAGGCTGGTCTTGAACTCGCAAGGATCCTCCTGCCTTAGCCTCCTGAGTGCTGGGATTACAGGCATGTGCCACCACACCTGGTTTAAATATTTAGGTTTTACACTCAGCCACCTTATCTTTGACAAAGGGGCCAAACATGTTCACTGGAAGAAAGATAGCCTCTTTAATAAATGGTGTTGGAAAAACTGGCTTTCCATATGCCAAAAACTAAAATTAGACCCAAGCCTATCACCAGACACCAAACTAAAGTCAAAATGGATCAAAGATCTAAATATTAAAACAGAAACACTAAATCTGCTGGAAAACAAAGTAGGTAGAAATCTTGAAAACATAGGGGTAGGTGGAGAATTCATGAACAAAAGTCAAACTGTATGGGAAACGCTTCCCAGAATCAACAATTGGGATCTTGTCTTGTTAAAAAGTTTTTGCATGTCAAAAGAAATCTCCAACAGAGTGAAAAGAAAACCCACAAACTGGGAAAAAATTCTAGTCAACTGCCCTTCAGACAAAGGCCTTCTATCCAGAACATATAAAGAATTAAAAAATATCAGGCCCTCAAAATTCAAAGACCCAATCCAGAAATGGGCATCTGAGATGAAAACATACTTCTCAGCTGAACAAATACGAATGACAAATAAATACATGAAAAAATGTTCAGCATCATTGGTCATTAGAGAAATGCAAATTAAAACAACTGAGATTTCATCTCACTCCAGAAAGAATGGCCAAAATCAAGAAAACCACCAACAATAAATGCTGGAGAGGCTGTGGGGAAAAAGGAACCCTTGTCCACTGTTGGTGGGAGTGCAGACTAGTGCAACCACTGTGGAGGTCAGTCTGGAGGTTTCTCAAAAAGCTAGGACTGGAAGTCCCATTTGACCTAGCTATTCTGCTTCTGGGCATATTCCCAGAAGAAGTGAAATCATCTTACCACAGTGATATATGTACACCCATGTTTATAGCAGCACAATTTGTAATAGCCAAATCTTGGAAACAACCCAAATGCCCATCAGTTGAAGAATGGATAAAAAAAGATGTGGTACTTTTATACAATGGAGTACTATTCAGCTATAAAAAATGATCACCTTGAGGCTTTTATAGGTAAATGGATGCAACTTGAGACCATACTCATAAGTGAAATAAACCAAACCCACATGTGTAAACACCGCATTGTCTCCCTAGTGTAAGAAACTGAAAGACTCAATAAGATAGAAAATTCCCGATAAATATGGAAAAAAGGTTCTGAAGT